>VNKB01003995.1:0-45538 GCA_008042735.1 Drosophila leontia
GCGGGCCCCAAAAAGGGCGCTGCGCCATATATTTCTGTGCACTTAATCAACGGCAGGATCATTTGTATCGCCTGCGTTACATTATTTTGTTAATTTTAGTTTATATTTCTTTAAAGAGAATTTGTACTTATATCTGCATTTGTTTTCATGTGCTGCTGACGAGTTTGGTTTTTCATATATGACTTTAATTTCCACATTTATCAGCCAAGGTCACCGTAAGGTCAACGGGCCCGTCGACATCGAGGGACTGGGTCGTAAGTACGGCATAGCCGACATATAAAAATTTATGAGAAGCCAAGACCAGCACACAGGTTCTTCAGATCGCTCTGAATAGCGATTTTTTTTGTTCTTTCTTTGTTAAATATTAGGATCTAAGTATGAAAACGACTCTTTTTGAATTTTTATATCCAATTATAGAATTAATTGCACATTATATTTTAAGTATAAACTTTATGAAATTATAACGAAATTGAAATCATGAATTATTAGAGTTTTTATTTAGGCACCTTAAGGGTCCACACCACAGAGGAATTCAATTCGCTAGGAGATAAATAACACCTCAATTCTCTTACAAAAATAGTTCAAGTCGCAGTTCAAGTATTTCGGGTCTCCGTATTTTTTCCCGATACTCTGTCTACATTTAATTCGAGTAATGGGAATGTCCCAAGAGGAACAAGAACCACGCCATTTTCCCTGAGCACGGCCGGACCCCTTTTCGTAGACAGAGCGTTCCTCGAAGGACATATACCGTCCGTTACAATCCTTGACTTCCCATCATTACTATATCAGCTTGTTGCATTCCTACTTTGTGTTACCACCTTGAAAAGGGGCGGCATTCATAATTTAATGATATTTATTGTTATTTCGCTCTGTTGAACCTGCTTCGATTCCATTCATTTGGCTGTCCAATGTCTTCTACTCATATGCTCGCTTGATTGACAGTTAATCAATCTTATGGTTTTCGGTTTGATTCTTTTCACACATTTCCCTTGTTCTCCGTTGACGTTCATTCATACATTTTTTCCGTTTTCGGTTGTTTGTCTGCACCTTGTTGGCCAGAAGAAATACTTTCGAGTTAATCCTTTTGACTTTGTCCGCTTGACGGATTGTCGTTTGACTGACTGACTGCAGTAGAGGAGTGCCTAAAGCAGATTTCCGGTCTGTAATTGTTATGAGTTTTAAGCCATAAGAAGAATCACTTCTTAATTCTCTTGTAGGAGTTGGCTGATCGGATTTAGTCGAACAATTCATAGGTCTTCCCTTGAACCTTAGCATATTTTCTGTGTAGGAGTTAAGGGTTTAAACTTGGCTTGATTTAAATAATTCATTTAATCAGTAGAGGAAATTGGAGTTTAATTTATATATTATAGTTGCAGATTCAGTGATTTATTTATTTTAGAAAATATTTATAAAAATCCTAGACTCTATAATCCTTTAATTTATACTTATTCCCTTTTCCAACCCATTCAAAAATACTTTTCACTTTAAATTTTATATTTTCCTTGCATTTTATTTTGTTTTTATCAATTCGAAATAATTAAAATTACAATTTAATTTAATTTAAGTACATTTTACATATTATTTACTGCAATAGTTAATCAATCGTCTTTCGCGTTCAGTGTCATCATCATCAATATTGTGAATATTGTGTGGCGCAATCTCAGTTAGCATAGTTAATCGTTAATAGTTTATATATATATATATATATTTTAAATGTATGAACTAAGGTCTCTTCTAATGCACGAAATTACATTAAAGTTAGGGTTTAAAAACTAAACATACAATATGTAATAAATTCAGTTTAATTTTTTTGTGCTTGTGCCTTACCAATTAGCGACGTTAATTAAGCTTCATATTAAATGTAATTCTTTTTTTATTTTTATAAAATTAACATAAATATTTACACACCTAATAAACAAAGGGGGGAAATTATCAAGAGACAGAGGGGAAAAATGAAGTCTTCAGAAGACGGTAAAGTGGCAAAACCTTAAAACTCAAACCCGAATAATTTAGCTGCAAGTGTGTCTAGCTGCTGCTGCTGCTGCTTTTGGCTGCTGGGTTCTCTCTAGCTAATTAGCTGGCGCTTTGAAATTTATTTTAAGTGTATTCCATTCCATTTCATTGCGAGTTTCGTCCGTAGTTTGTAAATTCGTTTTAATGGCGATAATTATCCTGCTGCTGCTGCTGCGAGGAGCCGGAGCTATTGCTGCGACATCTCTTGCTCTGGGCGGGGGACTCCCCCAAGTCGATGCTTTCGTTATCGCTGTCCATGGTCTCGCTGCAATCGCCATCGTTATCGCCACCCATGTCGTCCTGTTTCCTCTTCGCGGTGGCCATTTCCGCCGCATGCCGCTTGCGCCATTTGGTGCGACGATTCTGGAACCAGACCTGCAAAATGAAACAAAGAAATTTCAATTTAGTGGGTTTCCAGCAATTTAGGAAATAGGGATGGACAAATATAGTGGAACAATTTGTGTATCGATAAGGATTTTTGATCGAAAAAATCGTTTGAACAATAAATATCGACGGAACAAATTTTTAAATTATAATTGAGGGGTGTAAACGACATTATAATTGTAAATCGATAAATATTTTATATATTTTGGGGCATTTTTGAGCAAAAAACGTATTCGATTAATATTAAAATATCGTTTAGAGTTTAAAAAATTATCGAAAATCCCTGTCATTAAATTTTGGTCGATTAATCCGATAAATTAAGGTACATTTTGATTTTTATAAGTGAATTGCCATAGTTCGATACATAAAGTAAACGAAATTTCCTTATAAAACCCTTATTCAAAATTCAATTTTAAACATTGTATATTTCTAGTCCATCTCTAAGAGAAACTCAAGTTTTAAGTCGAAACCTCCCTGCATGTGTAATTAGGCGAGTCACATTGTCAAAGTCATTAAGTGGCCAAGAGGAAGGGATCGTGGACGAGGGCGTGGGCATGTGGGCCCATAAGTCGCATCATCAACGCCGGTTAACCCTCAATTAAGACAATATTAAGCCCTGGGCAGCCAAATGGCGAAATGTTGCCCGGCAGCAGCAACTGTTTCAGCGGCAAAAACTATGCACAAAACCATGACTAACGTCTTTGGCTGCGCTTCATTTTGCCCGGCCTCGTTTTCCTCGCTCTGTGGCAACATATGTTGGCCAAAAACCCGCCTCATTTCCCACCCACCCCCTCACTCTTTCTCCATCTTCTGGCTGTTTTAAAAGGGGATTCACCACCACACCCCAAGGCCCAGTCACGTTTTGCAGCTTGTTCCTTGTTCCTCGGAAGCGTGTGCTGCCTCAAAATCGGCATAATTTCTACATTTGCCTGATGATGGAGCAGATTTTTGGTAGCTGTTTGCAGTTAGAATCATTAACAAAGCCTATAAATGGGCATTTAGTGTTGGAGGTTCTTGTTGAGATCTGGGGTTTTATGAATTTAAAGGGAATTCTTTGATTTAAAATTAAGTAAAAGATATTTTAAGGAAGACTTTCTTTATCTAAATTGTATTTTAAATATGTATTTTTATATGGAAAAATTCTTTTAAAAGTTTATTGACATTTCAGTTAATTTCCATTATGCCCTATCAACAGATCAACGTAATTACCTATCCCAGACCATGGTCATAACAATTTTTGTTAAACAGTTTCCTGCCCCCCCCGAACCCATAACCTTTACGAAATCAACGTCGAGAAAACAACAGCCCAAAGGTGCAATTAAACCAGATACTGGATAATTTACAACTTCATTTGCACATTTGTGTAATTATTATTTGCAACATTATGCGAAATAAAAATACAATTAATATTTTCCGTGTGTTACAAGCCGCAGTGGAAAAGCAGACAGTCCTGCCTGTGTCTTGGTCCTTTTCGGAAAAACAACAGACAGCAGCCAACACGGCGGCAACAACAACATTAGCCGGCATCATTAAGGCTGCTTTTCATGGTCATTATTTTTTGGTAACATCTGTGTCCATGTTGTTACGGGATTTGCCACTGAGCCATGGGCAAAAACGGAAAATTGAGCAAGTTGTGGGGCAAGTGGCGGGCTTCCTCTAGCATTTTCCTTTAGCTTTTCCCTAGGTTTTTCCTCTCCATCTCCTCCTACCACTTGGTCGTCATCATATTGCGAATGGTGAGTGCGTCATCTAGCACCCACTAAAGCATAGTTGATGTGGCCGTTGGTTGAGTGAGATTCTTTGACAACAGATTGCCAATGGTTTTTAGGGCAAAAATATTGAAGTCAAGAGGCATAAGTTGGGTTTAAATTTCTGGAGATACTTTAAAATATGTTTGAGAAATATTTATATATATTTCAAGTTAGGTTTTTGTGGAATATATATTAAAATTGGAGCTAAGAAAACAGGTTAATTTAATAAAAAAATGTTTTGGAAGGCAACTAAATTTAATTATTTAGTTTTATTTACCCTTTTCTTCATTTAAATTTATTAAATTCACTTTATTAGAATGCCTTTTCCATGTTTTAGGTGTTCTAAGCCTTATAATTCCTAACTGAAATTTCACAAATGCTTGCCACAAAATGTTTATGACCACAAAAAATCGTCAAAGAACTTAGAAGCCGCCTTTGCCAGGTACAGACAGGTACAGATAGCCAAATTCTGGTGGAACCAAGAGATGGTCAAGGGAACAGACACACAATTTATGACAGCCAACATGTCAAAGTCAATCAAATATTGTGGCAATCAATTTGACTTGGTCACGTTACGTTACGTTACGCTTCCAATTCGTATTTGGGATTTATTTATGGCGGCAGGATCGGGATAGCACCTCCTCCTTCTACCAAAAGGGAAAATGTTATAAAACATATTCGATTTTGGCACCACAGCGGGAGAGGAGTTTTGGAGTCGGCGGTGTCAGAGTCGGAGGTCCGGAGGTGCCCTTTGTGTCCTGGGCCATCCGTCAGGTGGGCACCCCAGATAAGGATAAAAAGTGTTATGTAAATTTCGTAGGAACGGACAGAGGGGAATGTCAAAACCAAAAACCCTCGGCATCGAAATATATGACTCTTTGGGCAAATTGGAAATTTATTTGTTTACGCGTCCTGTGCGGGGAGGATACTTAAAAGTCATGAAAATTTACAACATGGCCAATGCACACACACACACACACACACACTGCGCTTGGCCAATGCCTTTTTGGTAACATCGACCCTGACAAGTTGGCTCCTACCTCGTTCACCTTTTTCCTGTCTCACTCCTGCTTTTTTTTTTTGTTTTATTTGTTCCTATTGGTCCACAGAATTTTTTATTTATTTATTTGAGTATTTCTGAGTGTGTGTGCTTTGTAGTTCTGGATCGTAAATTTTCGAATTCGTATGGCCGGCTCGCCCTCGCTCCTTATATGGGCTCGCTTTCCGTATTTATGTGAGTTTGTGATTTATTTGATTTTGTATTTTGTAGCCATAAACTTGAAGCCAACTCATGGTTCGAGCTGTGCCATAAAAATGTATTTGATTTCTGTTGCTCTTTGGTTTTTTTTTTTGAATTTTTTTCTGGGATATTTGACTAATTGTTGGGCAACCCTAGAAATCGTCTTCAAATATGTAAATTCCAAAAGGTAACCCCCATTCATTAACACACAATCAAATCCATTAGTCGGCCACAATGGAATTCTTGTTGGGTTTGCCGAGGAAAATCAATTAGAGATTATTTTCAAATTTCTGTCATAAGTTTTTATGAACTGGCCACACCATTGTTGGCCTGTCACTTCTCGTGGGGCATTGTCACTTCTCGTGGGGCATTGTCATTGCCAAAACTGTCACTTCTGACAGTCGCCTCGAGTTCGGTTCCATAAGCTTTCATTATTCTGGTGCTAATTATGCGGTTCGCTCTTTGTCTCATCGAGAGTAACAGATCGTAAAGAGGCATTTTAGCCATAATAAAATATTGTTTCCTATTACGACCGATATCACTTAGCTGGATTCCTGAAAATACTCTTTTATGGCAGCCTGATGGCTTCCTAGAAATGCTGAATAGAATCTTGATTTGCTGTTTATATTTGGATATAATCATGCTAAAAGCTTTGAATTTTATACTTCAAAGTGTTTATTTGTCAGATTTAGCTGTTTTTCAAGTCGATTTTATGCAGAGTTAAATCAATTTATAAATCGTTTTTAATTGTGAGTTTAACAAAGTAGATAGTAAAGTTGTTTTTAGATATTTTTAGTTATTTTAAAGCCTGATCTTTGTAGGTTTATTAGCTTTGAATTTGCTAAGCTTTACTTAATTTATTAAAACGCATTAACAAGATTCTTACTTAAAGACCATAGAATTCCAAAACCTATCTTCCCTTATATTTCCATCCATTAAAATTTTCTGAAATGTTGCCCCATTCCCCTCATTTAATTAATTCCCCAAATAATCTTTTGCTTTGAGCCAATTACACATAATGGCAGCAGGCTCTCTCCCTCTCCCTGGCCATTATTCCCAACCCACCTACCGTGTACTATTTGCAAAACAATCCCAATCCCAAAGTGTTTACATACATTGACTGAACAATCAGAGAGGAACCCGGACCCCAAAAATGCCATTACATTTATGCAAAACAAGAGTTGAGAGCGGGCAAAAATCACGAAAAAGCTATAACAACAAAGCATGCAATAATTTTATTGCCCAGAGTGGACCTCTTCCTAACTATAGCCACACACCCACACCCATACACACACATGGAATGTCATTAATAATGGCCACAGACGCTATAATTCACTGGGCGGCGGAAGGGAGAGTTTGGGGGAAGGAGCAGCACCGGATTGGGTCTCCTCTCATAAGAGCGTACAAAATGGCGACCATTTGCATTAAATGATTGCTAAAACGAAGGACGAAAGGAGTTCGCTCTCGGCCCCCCTTCTCTGGCTGTGTCCAAAAACGGTTTTAATTATGATAACAGCGCAATTATTCTTGTCAAGATCATTTGGCCAACCACCCACGTCCATATGCAGGCACTGCAAGAAATTGTGTTTTGAATTTAAGAAAAGAGATCTAAGATCTCTAAAATTAAAAATTGTTAAAAATTATACACAAAGAAAAGATTTAGGGAGGAAGCTTATATTTTAATTTTAGGTAGATATATTTTTAAAATTTTTAAATAAGTTTTGAAAATATTTTTAAATATATTTTAATTTTAGGAACTTAAGTATGAGCTCCAAAAATTGTAGGTGTTCTCTTGAAACAAATCTAATTTGAAATTATACACATAGAAATCGTTTAGGAATGAAGTTAATATTTTAGTTTAAGAAAAATGTAGCTTCAACATCTTTAGATTACTTTTAAATTTGTTAAAAAATATATTTTATCATTTATCATTTTCGGAATTCAAGTTAAACACTGTTATATAAAGAAAAATTCCTTTAAATGTTATTTATAAATTTATAAACTATTCGTTTAATTTCAGAAATATTTTTAAAACAGTTTTAAGCTTTATTTGACTTTTTAGAATTTATTAAAAACCCTCAAATACTACTAAATTTCTCTCAGTGCCCTCGTCCACTTTGCATTTTGTCTCTCTGTCATAATTTGGCTTGGCTTTTGGGGGCGGCTGTTGTCCGGCTTGTGCCTTTTTGTTTGTCAATTTGCATACTATCATCGTCATGGCTGTTTTTCATCCTTCTCTGACTCTGGCCAACACACACAAACACACACACACATGCACGCACACTAATTGAATATGTATGAAGCTGGCAGGATGGCTGGCCATCATGGATCCACCATGTCCCCTTGTGCATTTCGTGCCATCCCGGTTCCAGAATTTAATTTACACTCACCCAAAAGTCATGCAGTCATTTGGCATGTCTATCAGGGCGACGAGACGAGGCAAGTTGAGACAGCGCGAAGAGAAAGCGAGGGGGGGAAATTGAGGGGGAGGAAAATTGAGAGCCGAAATTCAACCCGAAATCCTGCAGTTTCCATCCATCTCTCTGTCCATTTGTACTCGTCATCAGCGCATTCTCCGCTTTCCCCCGTGGCTCCATCCTGCATCTCCCTGTTTAGTCCTTAGCACAAAATGACGCATATTTAGCTGCAGCTCAAGCCATCAATCCTGAATGTTCATCTATCTATCTCTATTCCTGTCCCTGTTGCTGTCTCTTTCAGTGTCTGTGTCTCCCTCTCACTCTCACACTCTGCGATGTGCCTCATTCTTTGGCAATTAATCATTTTTCCTCATCATAAACGTGATTTCTTTTCCACTCCCGAACTGCGCCCAGTTGTGTGGCGAGAAAAGGATTTCCCTTTTGGTGGGGGGAAATGGGAAATCTAGGGGGAAATGTCGCCCAAATGAGGCAATCATGTCCTTCTAATCAGAAAATCTGATTGGGAAAGCACGGTCAATGATAGTCAAGTGATTTGGAGGAAGTAAGACTAATTACAGGGTTTTTTTAAAGGAAGTATTTAAGACTAAAATCTAAAGGGTTTTTATAATTATTTAGCTTTAAAAATAAAGTATTTTAAATTATTTTTAATATTTTTAGGCCACATTTTTAAATATGTATAGTTTAATATTTAAATATAACAGAAATCCCCAACTCTTTCCCTGACAATTTACGATTTAAAAACTCACCGCAACCCAATTAACTTTGCCCGGCTTACAACTAATTCAAAATTAAGGGGCCAGCGTGAAGGAGACCAACGCTCAGATACAGATACAGCTACAGCTATAGATACAGATACGGATGCTGAGCGGTGGAAGATACAAAATCCCGAACGACACACGCGACGGAAACCGTGACACGTGCGTTTCCCCGGGTCGGATTACAACAAAAGTTGATGACAACAAATTTGACGACACAAAGGATTTATTTGTTGATAACATTTCCCTCGTTTTTTCGTAACCAAAAAAAAATGGGAACTTTAAAACGGTGTTTCCAGCGACACATTGCACTAAGCCTTTGGGACGAGGTCCTTTCCCGGAGGGGGGAATGGGCACCATCGAGACCCATTGGCGCCATTTTGTATTTCGGGGTAAGGCTGGAAATCCATGAGATTTGCCTTTCAATAAAAATGCAAATTTATGAGAAAAGTCAGGGGCAAAATAAGAGGAGTTTGTCTTTAGTCCTGTCTACCTTTTTTTTTGGGAGTCAGTTTCTCCTTTTTTGTTTGGGATCCGCCATTTTTATGAGTTTTTAATTGCATTTGCAAGCGTTTTGAGTAGAATCTCTTTTAAAGGATATATCGTTTGCTTACCTTAACCTGCGACTCGGACATTCCTAAGGCATAAGCGAGCTTGGCACGCTCTGGTCCGGCCAGATATTTGGTTTGCTCGAATGTCTTCTCCAGGGCGAAGATCTGCTGACCACTGAATGTTGGGCGGGTGTGTTTCTTCTTGCCATCCTTGTCGTTGGAAGGATGATGCTGGTGAGACTGGGACAGATTGGCGGACACTGAAAATGGGTTAAAAAAATATTTATTATTAAAAAAACAATGATTATTTATATTACAATCTCAAATACATATAAATCTTTTGTTCAGTTTATTTTTCCCTTTATTCATCCTTTTAGTAACTCTCTTCTCTTTTCATTAATGCTCCAAAAACTTTTCATATTTCTACAATTGAAACACTTTGAGTACCTTGTTTACAAGCATTTCTCCAAAATGTGTACACCTCCCCCAAAAAATGTGTAATTATGAATTGTTAAATAATGTCGCATCGTAAAGATGTGGACAAAGTTGTTAGCGCATCCTAAGGGTGGTTGCAAATCGGTTTCCTTGTTGCGGCAGAAAACTTTTCCTGACATTTATTAATTGTTTACGAGGCGACAGCTGCTAATTTGAGAAGAAGAAAGTTTTTGGGGACACAAAGGGAGACACTGGAAAAGGTGTTTAAGGGTTGTTAACTAATATGAAATTATAGCTAAAATGATGCCTTACATTATATTAAAAACTTAAATTGAAAGCTAATATTTATATTTTAGTTTAATAATATTTAAGAGAAAGTATCTTAATATATTAATTTTATTATATATTAGCTCTTGGATTCCTAATTCTAAATATTACGAAAGATTCCCATAAGTTTTACAACACTTTCCTCTAGCTCATACTATTTTTTCCAACCGTATAATAATTGCACACTAATTAATTGGTTACAATATATATATTTTCGTCCAAAGGAAAGCAGAAAAAAATCCCTATGCACACGTTTGCCCAATTAACAAACCGAAATTGACCGCAGCAATTTATGGTAGGACGACAAGCGGAGGACGAGGACCAAAAACTTTGCCGTCGAGGGTCGTCGTCGTCGTCGTCGGGAGCCTTCATTAAAATCAATTAGCCAAAGCGATGACGACGACCCCGCCGCAGCAAGAGGCCAATAAAAGAGAGGCAAGTGGGCCAAAAACAGACCACGCCCACTTGTCCAGAGGGGTATTATTCAGGGGCGTTGGCAGGGGGAGCTACGTGCCCCGTTTGGCTCGTAAAGTCAGTCAAGTGGACATGGGCGGTGGAGGAGGAGAAGGAGGAGGAGGAGGGTGGCCATAAAATTAAACGGTAGCCGTGGGAATGGGCAGTGTAAGGGGGTGGCTACTGGTGGGCGGTGGTGGGTTGTGTTTGTGTGTGTGCTTTCAATTAATGTCACCCCATTATTAAATGATCCCTAATTATGTGAAATGATTTAACTAAATATGCACGACGCAGTGAACCCAACCAGGAAGGGAAATGAGTTCCGGTAAAAAGGTAAAGCCACAGACAGCCGTTGTCCTCAACACAAAAAAATAAGGGTGGGGTGGAGGAGAGGGTGTGCTGGGTGTGTGTGTGTGCAAACTCTGGGTCTGAAACTTTGTGTCCCTTTATGATACTTTGGTGCCATTTGCTCAGAATTATTAATTTAAATTGTTATTTCTAACAGCTTTCATATAGATAAGGTTATTTTTTGTATTTTTGCTTAAACCCTGCACTATGAAAAATGGTCTGAAAGGGTTGAATGCGAATTTGGGTGGGAAACTCTATAGTAATTTAAGAAAATTTTAAAATTTAAAGGTGAGAAAATGTATGAACAAGTTTAAGGAATTCAGGAAAATGTGAAAATTAGTTGGAATAACTTTTAAATATTTAAAAAATATTTTTCAAATTGGATTTTAATGAAGAAAATATCTGAACAATTTAAGAAAACGATTTGCTTGTTCAACTACCATTCAGATTTTATTTTGATTTTAACGATAATTTAACTCCAAAGTCCCTAAAGCCTAATGTTAAAGTGAGAACCATCCTGCATCTTATCAAATCTTTATTATTTTTCCACAAACCCAGCTTTTCCATTTCCATCTCAGCTGCTACTTCTGTCCCAGTTTGATTGCCCTGCTCGTCGAATTATGAAAACAAAAAGCCCGCTTCAAATAAAAATGTGTGTGACATTAAATATATACGTTCTTACTTGTTTTGTTTGGTTTTTTCCTATATTCATTTTTTTTTTTTAGCTTTTCGCAGACAATTCTGGAGCTTAACAAGTCTTGTCAATAAAGGGGGAGAATAGGATGTCCCTTCGGTTGTGGGGGGTCCAGGGACATCCACATTGTAACAAGCGTAATCCCTTGCAAGAAAAATTGTAGCAGTGATAATTTTTTTATTCTCTTTCGGCAGCACAGCGCTGCTCGGCGGTTGGCAGCTGCGTCCTGCAAGGACCCTCATAAATAACCGACAAATATGAAGCGTTTATTTGCTCATGTCACGGCCCTCAAAAGCAATGCTGCAATGAAAATGGAAATGGTAGCGAGCAATGTGGCCTCCTCCTGCTGCCCCCTTTTTATCTGCTGAACGCCCCGCTTTTCCGCCGGTTGACTCAGTCAGCGGCAGTTGTCTATAATCGCATAAGTCACCCTGTTGGCATCGCTGCATTTGCACTTTTTGCTGTCGAATTCGATGATTTTTTATACCCTAACTTTGATTAGAGTCCATATTTGGCTATATAGTTTTAATCAATATAAAGTTCATAAGGAAAAATAATTAAAATAATTAATTTTCGGACATATAAAGTGAAAGAATCAGATTAATAAACATAAAAACCTTCTACAATTTAAAGTTTTTATGCTGGAAATATTTTGTGGCTTAAAAATATATTATTTTATAGTGTAATTTATTTGATTTATAATTTTAACACAATTGTTTTTTTCTTTGTATTTTCTATTCTATTATTTCTAGAATTCCTTTTTTTAATAAGCACTGTAAGTGTATTTACACTTCGGCTTCTTAAACTAATCCTCTTGTTCCGTATTTATTTCCTCTCTAAATGCAATATTTTTATCGGCATTAATAATTTTTTTGTCCGGGGTGGTAAACTGAAGTCAAGGTGGGCGTGTGCTGTTTTGTGTAAATGTTTCCCTTATTGAAAATATTAAAATGTCATTTATTATCAAGCGTTATGGCAGGAAAATTAAGGAAGGCGTTTATAACATTATGAGATGGGATGAGGGTATTTTCTGACTCAAAGCAAGACAGTCGTTAACAACAAATGTTGAGAGAAAAGAGATCATTTAAAGAAAATATAGAAGGAGCAAAAGGAAGAGGTCTTTGGTCTAGACTCTAGAAAAATAATAATGATTTTTATCATTCATTTTTTTAATAAACTTTAAAATTAAATTCAAATTGCAAAAGTTTAAAAACATTTTACTTGTAATCTTGGCTTGCAAATATCTTCGAAATTACTTAAAATTTTAATAAGCAAACCATCATCCTGGCAAATAGTTTAAGCACTCGTTAAAATTGTACAATAAACCTGCGAAATTACCAGCCAATTAAAATGTTTGTCCTTGTAATAAATCAATGTGAAAAAGGAGGCTCCTTCTGGCAGCCAGAGACCTTAATCATTTCCCGCCGCTTCTCACGTTGATATAACAATCTTGTAAAATGTTAATGCCAATCTGGTTGCTGAGCAGTAAAATTCCACACTCACTCACAAAACTACACAGACAGACACACACGCAGACAAGTTGTGGGGCGGATAATCCGCACCTTTTTATACACCCCACAGGTAAGGGATATGCATATGCGAAATACAGGTGGTCTGCTGGCTCATTAAGTGCCACTGTTGCCGTCTCAGTCTGGTGGAGCCTTGTGCAATGTTTTATGGCCTGTTTTATGCCCGATTATATGCTTAAAGCACAAGTTTCACCGGATTCCGAGGGGAAACTCCAGAGGGGATGACACAGAAAATGCCACTTGAATTTTAATTAAACGCAACAGCTAGACAGCAGGCTCGTGCCGTCTCACTCGGCTGTCTTCATTAAGCTTAATGAATTGTGTCAAACGCCGACTGCGGTTGCTGTTGCCATCCTGTTCTGGCAGGCTTTATGGTCCAACTCCCACCAGCCTCCCCCCTGTATTTACTTTTTATGTTCAAGTTAATTATTTCATTAGCAGAATGCGGTTGCCTCGCTTTATTTTAATTTTGTTTTTAATGAATAAAAGGGAAGCGAGTGGGATAGAGAGTCCTGTTTTAATAACAAAATGTGGCAGGAATATATAAAAAAATGTTTGAGTACACCAAGGAAATTTAGGGAATTTATAATTAAAGGTTTTTTAAAAATATAAATAGCATTTTGCAAATTAAACTGTAATTTAAGTCTATTAAATATTTATAAATTTATTATGGTTATGACTAATATTATCAAAACTTCCTTCTACTGACCCATTTGATAAATAATCGATATACCCACACCGATATTCTTTCATGAATAATCACTGATAAGCCTCATCGTGCCAAAACTAACAATTTCAATGCGTTGTGTAAGCCAACTTAATCCATTTCAATCATTATGAATATGAGAATTCCACAATGAACTTGCATAAATTGAAAGCCCATAAATTGCCATTAATGAATTGCCTGGCAAATATTGATAATAAACAATCAAAATAATCGCAACGATAACAATAAACAGGTGGAAATAAGCTCAGGCAATTGCAACCAAATGAAATGAAAAATTCCGGGGCTTAATCAAAGAGTAAATAATGCCGCAAAAAGCTAATCAAATGCAATTGCATTATTAATAACAAATAAAATGTGTTGACAAAAAGCACAAAAAGAAGGGGAAAATAAAATAAAATCATAGCACACTTTCGAGGGCAGCAGGCATACAAATACAATATTTAAATATACACGGCCATGTTGGTAAGCAGGAGGTGTGTGTGTAGGTTGTGCGCACACGCTGGAAAAGCTTTCTTTTTCCTTGTTAACATGACAGCCTACAAGCACATAAACACACACACCCAGGGAGACCTATATGTTGCTCCATTTCGGGATAGAAAAAGGAAAAAAGCTAAATAAAATAAAGCAAAAGCAAACCACCCCGTCCTCGTCGTCAGATAATAATGTGGCAACATATTCTCCCCGAGTCTGTGTCTGCCCTTATCTTCCTATATACATTATATATATACAAAAAAAATATATATATATTTTTGTATATGTACAGGCAGTCTGCCTTAACAGCTAGGAAAACTTCTTTCCGTCTGGAACCAACAGCTGTCGCATCTTTGCAGCCATAAATACGTATATACACAAATAAATAAAAAATAGATATATGTATATACAAGGAGAGGAATAGATGTTTATGTAAATAGGGAAAGGCGAGAATGTTTTACGTGGCCAAAGTTAACCAAAACAGAAATGATGTGGAAACAATGAGCCCGGTCGCAAACATGACAATTGAAACATGCTTTTCAAATTCTATTTTATTTTTATGGCTTGTTATAGTCTCAAGTTGGGAATCTTGAATACATAAAGGTATTGATTTTTATGTGGAGGAAAAGAAAAGTAGGGGATTTAACACCAAGTTAAGAGGGAGAAGCTTTAAGGATTTTGATAAAAGTATAAAATGTGGAGAAGGATGAATATTAAATTTTATATTTATTTGATTTAGAAGAATATTTATTTATAAATGTAATTACTTCCCTACTCATTTCGTTTATTTTATAAATACTTTTATATATATCCCAGAACATGTGCTCCTTTTTTTCAAACTCCCTCACTTTTAGTCTCCTTTTCTTTACTTTTTAAAGTTGCTGCTCTGTTTAGCAAATCAATTAAATCAATATTTGCTTTATGTTGGCCACGTAGCTACCACAAGCGTGAAAATTCCACAACCACCTAACGACACACTTCAGAAATCAAATCGAACACAAGATAAACATAAACACGGAGGCTGTGCCATGGATCTCGATGAATCTCTCTCCTCCTCCTCTCACTTTAGGTGTAAAAATTATGAACGATTTCCGAGTTTCTGTGGCCAAGACACGACCTTTCTGCCGAGTCATGGCCGCAATTAAAAGGCAAACAGCAGCAGTAGCCCCACAGCACTAAATCAAATCAATTGCCAATGCGAACCAGAAGGCGATAATGACGATCATGGAGCTCGGGCTCACTGCTCACTGCTCCCTGGTTCCCCTTTAAACAAATAAATAAATAAAAAAGGAAAACGAGTTCCATTACTTAATGAGCTTAGCGCGCTCTCTCGCCTATAAATAGATGTAATAATGAAGTAACCAGATCAGAAATCAGAAATCAGGGGACCCAGTAGTAAATTAATTTTTCATATGTGCGCGCTGCGGTGCCATCATTATCGACTTTTGTGTGGAGTCATTCTGCGAGAGCTCTCCGCAGACCCTCTCGCTGATCGTGTCAAAGTGATTCCTCAACACTTATTAATGAGTCGGACAATGGACGGACGGACTGGACTGCCTGCAGCCTGCCCCCGTTGTAAGCCATATTGGTGGTAATCACTTGAGATCAGGCCCCTGATCATTAGTTGGGCATTCGCTGCGCTTTGTTAACGGTTCCCGATCGATGCCAGTTCAATACCCATTCCAAATCCCCCCTTTTTTTTCTGAGCAGGAAGTCCGAATCGCAACGAGGCGTGGCGACTGCTGCTGACAATTGTAACCAAATTACGCGCTTGATTCAACGCTTTCTGATTGCATCGATTTCCGATCGATATCTGATCAATTGCAAATTAACGGTTGTCCAGTGACGATTGCCATATATTTTTGGGACAATTTACAAGGGAAGGAATATTTATATGTCATATAATTTTCTTAAGCAATTCTCAATTGTATATATATATTTTTTTTTAATATTTTAAAATAATCTAATTATATATTTATTTTATATTTTAAAACAATCTAAAAGTGTCCCATTTTCTTCAGTGTACTTTTATAATTTCCCTCGCTACTCACTTGTATTGGAAAGTCGCTCGCGCCACGCAATCGGATTGGCCACCAATCCCTGCAATCCCGGCCAGTACAGGTGCGTGCGATCCACAATGTGGCCAGCATGGGTCTTCAGGGGGGCACCTTGGCTCTGTGAGAGATACTGGGCCATGCCAGCGGCGGCGGCGGCAATTGAGAAGCGGGGTATTCCAGCTATAAAGGATATAGAAAGGAAAATTCATAAATTAGTAAAAAATTAAAAAGGAAAAGAAACAGAAGTCTACAGCTTATAAAAATTTGTTGAATTTGATAAATTAATTATATTTTTCTACTGATATTAAAAACAGCTTATTTTTGAAGTAAACAAAAGCCTTATTCCATTCTTTAAAATCAAATAAAAATTATAAAATAAATATAACAAAAAATACACTCAAAAGATCACATTCTCTTCAAGACTCTATCAATTGTTATTGTCACTTTTAAATTGATCCACTTCATGATCGGTTATATAATCACTATCAAGCCATTAACTAATCCTCTAAAAAAGAGGTTTGCGTTTCCCTTTCATGAGATTTTCGCTCAATTTGTTCTCAGTTGGCCAAATTTTGTGCCCACTCATGCTGAACTTACACACACAATGCGGATTTCTGTTCGAATTAATTAAAAGCCATTAAATAATTTGTCATAAAAAGAATGAGAAACATTTTTGTTGACCAAAAAGCATTTGTAAAAGAAAATGAAAAAAACTATTGACGAATCAAATCACATAAACGCCCTCGTTAAAAATAATTAAAAATGTTATGGCAAATTGTCAGCACCCTGTCGTTTGTCGCCCCTCTAGCCCTGCTTTTGTCATGGCTCACAATTGGTCCACATTTAACTGTCGAAAAATCCAGAGACCCAAAAGCCAGAAAAAAAAATCAAAATCATTTTAGTCACAAATACACGTAAAGTCCATGGTAGATTGCCCACGTTTTTCGTGTGTCATTTTGATTTAATTACAAACAATTTGACAACTAATTGCTGCAACATTTAACGTTAAAACGCGTATCTCATTACGTTTTGTGGTAATTTTGCAATTGGATATTATAAGCATTTTGGGCTGTGCCCAATAACTGAAATTGGCCTGATTAGGTAAAAGGGTTTTTCTGGGGGAGCAGCAGCAGCAGCAGCAGCACATAATGACCGAGGGGGAATTGGAATTGAAATTGCCTTTATTGCATCATATGGAATCATGCCAAACCGGATTCGTAAACAAAACACACACATTTTCTTTTATATATTTTTTTTTTATTTTTTGTTTGGTTTTGCGAAACGAGTTTTTAAAGCATTTAAAATATTTCGCGTTTTGTGTGTCTGCTATCTATTGATTCGTATATAATATATATTTTTTTTAATGTTGCATAACAATTTGTTGAATTGAATTGGGTTTTATGAGAGTTAATTGTAAGAGGTTTTTCGGGGTTGGTAGTTAAGAGATCCTTTGAAGCGTCATTTGAAATTATTAGATCATTTAAATAGGTTTTTGACTTGTAATTTAAATGTTTTTAACATAAAAGTATTTTAATTGAGAGATTTTAAAGAATTTTTTGAATAAAAATATTATTAAAAATGATTTTTATAAGGATCTTCTTAATACAGTTTTAGAAAAATCTACAAATAAGGTTTTCACCAAGTAAAAAGTATCATGAAAGTATCATAAAAGTATCAAAAATAAGCATAAAATGAGCTTTTAATGTGATTAAAAAACCTAATATCATTAAGTAGCAATTTTCTTACATTTTGTTGATGATATTTGTCATAATAGATTAAGAAAGGCAATCACTTTAAACCATTATTTATAATGTTAAATATAAATCAATTATTACCTCTAATTTTATAATTAAATCTCGAACTAAATTATAATTAAATAAAAATCTTTCATAAACAAACATCTCAACTCACCTCCCGTTAAAGCACTTAGACCCGCCGACGTGACTGGCGGCGGTTTAGACAGGATCGTATCGATGCCATGCGGATTGGCCGCCCCCTGGCTATTCGTGGTGGTGGCCGTCGTAGAAGAGGACGAGGAGCTGCCTCCCGATCCCCGATCGCTAATCAGATGCGAGTTGGGACTATGGCCATAGGACAAACCATTGCCCGACGAACCCACACCACCACCCTGGCCGCCCTTCATTTCCGTGGTCATCGAGTGGAGAGCGGCCAGCGGGGGACCCAGGAAACTCAGTGGCAGCTTGTGATCCATGCTGCTGCTGCTGTTATTATTGTTGTTATTGCTGAGGTGGAGGTGATGGTGTCCCGGATTCCCACTGTGGTGGCCCAGCGGATTGACGCCATGATGGTGGTGCTGGAACTTGGCCCGCTGGCTGCTGAGATTCTCGGGACTAAAGTCACCCACTGCCTGAGGCGGCGGACTGGCTGACTCGCTGTTCTGGCCAGGATCCTCACCACCGCTGCTCCTTTGGCTGAGGGCATACGACTTGGCACTGTCCACGCCGGGACTGGAGTTGTGCTCGTAGCGCGGTGATGGCGAGGAGTCGGAATGGAGACGGGAGGAGGCAAGCGGCGGCGGCGTGGTGGATGGTGAGTCCGAGTCCTTACCATGTGCCGCCTTCAGCAGCATCAGTGGACTGCTGTTGTTGTTGTTACTACTATTATTATTATTGTTATTGTTGTTGTTATTATTATTATTTGCATAAACGGCCGCAGCGGCGGCTGCACTGTGATAGTCGGCCAGCTGCTGCTGGTAATCCGCCGCCGCCATCGCATGGGCATGGACATCGGCGAATCCATTGCTCATGGCCGCCGCCAAATGGTGATGACGTTGCGCCGCCGACGGAGGACTCCCCTGGGCGGCAGCCGCAAAGCTGTGGTGCCGCATATACGGATTGATTAGGTCCATTTCCGGCGTGTCGTGGTTGTTATAGTCCAGGCACTCCGGGAGCTGTTGCGGAAGCTGGATCTGCTGCTGAAGCTGCGGTAATTGCTGTCTGTAGAAGCTCGGCGGCAAAGCCAAGTTAAAGGCCGAGTTGGCGGACAGCTGGAAGCTCTGGGCCAGCTGCTTGGCCGCCACCTTGGCGTCCAATGAGGCCGCTGGAGGCGTGGATGTGGGCGAGGGCGAGGGATTGCTGCTGCTGCCACCCGCCGGCGTGGTGTTCAGGAATGGACTACCCAGCTTGGGATCGGTAAGGGAATAGTTTTTATATATCTTGAATCTTAAATCCCCTGGTTTTTCCAATGGGGATATTTAGATTGCAGATCTATATTAATATTTGATCATTTGTTGAATCTATAAGGTGGTTTTTGTATTCCAATTGCAGATTATATTAAAATGTATATTTATTTTTAATATTATGTATTATATTCCGATGTATTAGATGATTTTCCAATATTTTTGTAGTCTTTCAGTGTTTTATTTTTATTTTTAGTGGTTTCAAGTTCTAGGCTTTCGTATTTACAATCTCAGCAGGCTTCTTCACAGATTTTTATGCATTTATTGAAGAAATTCTGATTTATTTACGGAAGTTTCAAGTCTGCGAATTATCCTTTGCAGTTTAAGATGAATTTTTTTGGTTTTGCTCTTTAATTTATTGTTTTTTTCATATTGATCTTGTTAATGGGCACTTTTAAGTCTTGAAAATAAAAATCTAGGGGGTTAATTTTTTAATTTTATTTTTAGATTTTAAAGTTAATCATAACTGATCCAATTAGTTTTTAAATAGACACAAGATCTAAAGTTCGTAATTCACAAACACTTTTCGAAAACGATTTTCGATAACATTTCACGTTCAGTTCGCAACTGTGTTTGGTTTCCTTTGGAAAACCTACACTAAGATCCACCGATCAGATTCTCGCTTTGGTATTTCCCTTTTTGGAAAAGCGCCGGAAAAGTCGGCTTGAAGACCCGCGTGTGTTTAGGCCTACGAGAAAATTTCGACTGACTGGCCAAGCGGGCGAATGATTTCGAAATTGACTCAGTCGCACAATCTGGGCATCGTTTCAATCGTTTCAACCCCTCGCAGCATCACTGGGCGCCACAGTGCGAGTGCAAGCGAGATGGTCGCCTGGTTAACTTACCTGCTCGCACTCCCTGGTGAGTAAATCAGGGCATCGCTCTCTCACTCTCTAGCCACCGGGAGCAGTGTGAACGAGCGGAATGCAGACGGGGAACGGTGGCATTGGCACAAAACGAATGGGAATTTTATTATGTACATCATTAAAATCAACTATTTCGGATTCGGATTTGGAGCCTGGGACTGAAACGCCACTGATCCCCGGCACTGGCTGTCTCTCTCTAGCCCCCTCCCACTCTGAGTGCATTTTCATGGGTTTTCCGTGAGTTTCTCCTGCTTTTCCCTGGGATTTTGTGGGTGGCCTTTTTGCCAGCGAACTGCGAACTCTGTTTATTTGTTTAAAAAACTATAAATATTGAGAGCGGGCTCTGCTGTTGGTTTTTTTCTTCGTTTGGCTTTTATTCATTTAAATAATTAAAAATTGTGCTGGCAATAAATGAGAGTAATAAATGTTGAAGGAAAATAAAAATGTGGGTAGTATAAATTGGTTGTTAAATATTAAGAGCTGTTAGTTATAAGGGGTTTGTAATAAATATGATTGTAGGGTTTACTAAGGAAGTTTTAAATAATGTTTAATAAATAATTAAAGCTATTTTACAATTGGTTTTATAAGATACAGTTATAGTTTTAGTTATAATTACATAAACTTTTACTTTTAACAAAAAATGAACTTTTAGATAAGCATTTTGTAGAGGACCATGTGGTTTTTAAAATATTAGTAATATTATTATTACTAATTTAACTTATTCAAATACTTTAAAATTAATATCCCTAAAATGGCTTTTTTGCATCCCCCTCCTGTTCTTTCAACGCCGAACTGAATTAATACGCTAATTAACATTTTAATATTATTATGTGCCTTATGTCTGCGGGCTTGCTTCCAAGGGGGGCACTCTTAACCCACCGACAACCCACGATTTATTTTATGTTTATCTATATAAAAATGCCGCTGTTGCTCACAATGGCCACACACACACATACAAACTGGCACACAGACAGACGGACATTCAGACAGTCCACATACAAATACAAAAATGCGCTTCATTTAATAATAAACTACACCAAAATTTAATTTACTCAGTCAAAGTGGTAAGCGGCCATAGGAACGAAATGGTAAATGAAACCATCTGCGGAGGCCACACCCACAAGAGCGAGAGAGCAAGCCGACCGTTAACCATTGAAGCCGCCATTGTTGAATGAGTGCATCAATGTGAGTGTGAGTGAGATAATGGAAACTCAATGCTTGAGTGAGTTTTCTCTATGAAGAAACTTAATTTTCCACCACAGCTTGTTGATTTTCGAATGTGTTCCCTATTTAATTGACTTTGCTGCTTCCATAAAAATGTTAACTGCTAAAATTTTAAATCCACTAAAGAAAGTCCCACCTTTTTCTTCGTTTTCCACTATTTATGTATTTCCTAAGCAGCCCGCATCTTTAGCTTTGATCTAGACAATTCAATATAAATTTATGCATGGCAGAAAACATGTCATGGAATTTTCTTTTATCGCACTTAACAGATCTCAAAAAGAAAATGGGGAAAAATGTACACTAAAAGTTATTGGCGGGACTAAGATTATTTTGAAGAATTTTATTGTTTATAATAAAAACTACATAATTAAATAATATATTATTATTAGTTAAACTAATATTAAAATATATTTTTAGAATATTATTTTAAATAATTATTGATTGTTCTGAAATAACAACATCTATATGAACGTTACTATGAAACAATCAGCAAAATGTTAATTTACATTGATAAATCTTGAAAAATACATATGCTGGTATTGTTTTAAATTTATTATTGTAATTAATATTATAGCAAATTAATATTTATTTTATCCCCAAATTTTGTCCAGTGTTATTACAAGGCCTTTTAAAATTTGAACCCTTAAAAAAAATCTAGCAAGCCACTAAAAACTTGGTTAAAGATAACAAAAAATACAACACACAGTCCTAACTGTGATTGATTTATTGTTTTATTGTGCCAAAATAAAAAAGAAGAGAAGATAGAAAACCAGAAAGGGGCTGGGGAGAAGAAGAAATTACAATTTACAATAGCGATAAGCAGAGAATTGAAAATACTACTTTTGAGGCCTATAGTGTTGGCTTTAACTCTCGGTCCACAACCTCTGAGCAACTCGAATCAAGCGAGGTTGTGTGTCGGGGTAATTAATAAATAATTTGTGAGATTTTTATTTTCTTTCACATGTAGGCCCTAAAAAATCGGTGCTCGTCTGTAGCCAACTGAAAAGTAAATAGCCATGGCTAATGTCAGGGGATTGGGGTTTATGGACGGGCGGGATAGCCCCCCGCACTCTCAGTTCATTAAACTGTATGTGGAGGAAAGAGTTTACTTTGGAGGCAGCTGAAATCTTTATGATTTCATTGTTGCATGTTTCAAGGTGGACAATAGCTACTGGGCATTGTACATTTTGAAAAAATATGGTCTTGAAAAGAAAACCTTTAAATGAACTTTGAAATATAAAAAAGTAGGAAAATAAGAAGGACTGCACTATAAATGAAATATTAATAGGAAGGTAAAAAGGCTTTTTTAAATATTATTTTAGTCTTATTAGTCCTATTACAATACCTTTAATAGTTCCCAAATTAAACCCTACTTAATATATATGGTAATTAAGATTTAGGTATTATTTTATTTGACATTAAAATTAAACCCTCACCAACTATCTTAAACAAAAGCGAATTCAAATATAACACCCACCCAGAAGTCTCAATCTCAAGACTTAAGCAATCCCAACCAAAATCCAAGCCATTCCACCCCAGAAATGCAGCCAATATTTGGTCAATAATCCTTTTCCAAATTTGAATTTCCCATTGGCCACATAACATCTGTGACTTTGTAGCGCTTTTAACCCAAATCCTCCCACCGCTCCCAACTGCTGACCAATCTCTATACACAACAGAATTTTCATTTCACACCTATTTGAAATTTGCTGTCATCTTTGCTTACTGTTATTATTATTATTATGATTATAATGCGATTCGGGATTGGAATTGGGGCAACCGCAGCAGAGAGACGAAGACAGGAGGAGCAGCTGGGACACACACACATGTGTGTGTTATATATATATTCGACTTCTTTTATACTCTTGTTCGGTCAGCAAAACAAATCTCAACATTTGGCATACAATTTGCATTGTTTGAGATTGTTTTTCCAACCGCCTTCTAACCTTTTTTGTTTTTATTTTTTGCGCAAAGTTAAGTCTGGTTGATGTATGTCAAAGTTACGTGCGCGTGTTAAAATCCTGTCTAATTTAATATCTATAAATCCCCGGCTATGACAGGAGAGGGCCCAAGGGGCAAAGGGTTACAAAAAACCAAAAAAGGGTTATCATCGTTGGAGGGTTGCTTATCAACGTGGCAAATTGATTTGCGCTCGTTATGCGGTCACTTGGGGTACATTTTTGTTGGTCAAAATTGTAAAACCGAAATTGGCCAAACGTGCGTTACAAATTAATGTTTGTTCGGGATTTTGTTTCTCTCCTTTCACTGCGCTATTATTATATTTATTTATATATATTTTTTTTTTTATTATTGGTTTTTGCTTGCCTTTTTGCAAACACGCCATAAACCCTTTTATACTTCAACAGGATGTGCACGGGATGTGCCGCCTGATGCCGAGTTATGTGGTGCAAATGCCTTCGTGGGTGCAGTTCCCTTGTCCAGGGGTTGGTCAGGCAATCAATATGGTATTAGTTGGGCTTGTCATTCAATGACATCGATATGGCTTATTGATATTGATAGGAAAGCGAGGGGTTAACTTGGCCGCACATGGAAGCGTAACCATATATAAGTATATATCTAGTTATTGTAATTGAAAATCAATCAATGGAGTTTAGATGTATTAATTTAAAATTTTCTGGAGATTTTTAGTCTGATTTTTATAATATTATTTTAGGTGTTCTATTTTATTTAAGAATAATATTTTAATTAAGTAGGTTTTCCTGATAAAATGTTTTGGTCTTTATGTAAAAACAAATATTTATATAGATTTTAAATTAATTATATTTATTTCCACTTTTAATTTGTAATATTTAGAATATAGAATAGAATTTTTAATATTTAGTTGAAAATAAATATTTATTTATCTTCAAATTTATATTTATTTCCACTTTTAATATGTATTGTTTAATTTTAGGAAGGTTTCTCTGATATTATCTTGGTTTTTAGGACAGCAATAAATATTTTGTACTCTTCACATACACATATTTATAATTTATATAAATAAAAATCTATTTAATCATTATTATTTTATTTATTTAACATTTTTATCATGCATTATTTGAGCTAAAATAGCATAACATAAACATTATCTATTCTCCTCCTACCTTTAACCTCATTTTAGTACAATGTGAACACTTCTTTTAGCAACAATTTTTATGTGCAATCATATTATTTTCCACATGATACTCTGTGCCACTTCCGCCCCCTCCTTTATCCAGAGTGCTCAGTCGCTCTCGTCATCATATTTTTTATAGCATACTTTTGTGCGCACTCACGTTAGGTTAGAAAATGTCGCCTCTGATTGTTTTCTTATTTGTTTACACATCCGGGCTATTGACACACGCCAAAAGTACAGGAAACAGTGTCACAGAGATGGAGATGGAGACCAAGGGGGCTGGCTGGCTGGCATATAGAACGTGCATGGCATATCAAAAAATCGAAAATGCCCCCCAGGACACATGTTTCAATCATTTTCCATTTTTATTTATTGTCAGCATTTATTCTGCTGACACTTTTCTATCTCCATCTCGTTCTCTGGTTTCCCTGCGCTTGTTTGTGTGTGTGTGCTTAGAAAACAATTTGCAAATTGGTTGAAAAATCTGCCTTATGCCAAGTGGAAATCTTTGCATGAATCACTAAACTAAATGGAAATTTATCTGACTGCCGAAATGAATGGTTTCTATGTATATTTTTCTGCCGCAGTAATTAAACAAAAATTTTCCCAAACTGTTAATCAGTTTAAGAAACTGGCAGCTGCTGCAGATTTAATTTCTTAAACATGGCTCATAAATTTCCTTTCTACGCCTGGTTGGGGGAGGGTAACCGAAAAAAACGTATTGAAATCCATAAAAAGTCAAAGAAGTAAACAGAATGAAATTGGAAAGAATTGGAAATATTGCAAGTGGGTAGGTTAACTTTTTTACGAGTAATTGGACTTGGAAATGGTAGTGAAAATATAATAAAATTGAAATATATATAAATTATGGTTTCGTTTAAGAGTTTTGATTATAAATCAGGGTTATTTAGATGTTATTTCTAAGGCTTTACTTTTTACCTTTAAGGAATATTTACATTTTGTACTTGAAAGCAATTGATTTGATAATTTTTTAACCAGAAAAAAAAATAAATAAATAAATAGTTATTTTATCCTTAGAACTTTGGATTTAAATAATTAAAATAAACAATATATTAATAAATAACATTTAGTATATATTTTTTTCCTTCAAAAAAACTGTTCAGTCAAGGTTTTTTTTAATTAAAATTCTTATTTAAAAGTAGAGTATTCCTGCTTCCACTTTCTTGTTAATTTTCCCTCCACTTCCGTCGCAGTGTTGCCAATTTATGTGTAAAGTAAGCAAACGGCGGCTGATTGGGGAAACTGGGCTGTCCACTGGCTTGGCTCTCCTCCATTTTGGCAGTGCCACTCCACCCGGTTTTTCACCAGCCTCCCTTTAGCCCTCAAGCTCCAACAGTTTTTCTTTAGCCACCGCACATTGTTGCTCATGCAATTTCAATTACGTTTTCTGTCGATTTTCGAATACGTTTCGGCGTTTCAATTCGATTTGCAATCCACCCCGGCAATCAACTTTCACCCACACCATTTTCACGGCCCCCATCAGCCCCATTTTCCAGCTTTCCCCCTTGCCACTTGATTTCAATTAAACTGAGTTGCCATTGGCGCTGACGCTTTTCGACGTGTCGCAAATGCTGCATTCAGTTTTCGCTTTTCCGCTTTTGCACTGACTTCACGCCCCCACCTTTTCCACGCCCCAAAATTTTCCAAGTTTATTCGCTTGTTTTGCTTCTGTCGACTGTTGGCTGCTGCTGCCGCTGCTTCTTGCCATTTAATTGTTTTTCTTCGTTTTTCATTTCGTGATTTCCTCTTTGAATCTTTGCTCCTTTGCCGCCGAGCTCCTCCACTTGACCACTTGCATTTTATGGGCGACGCGGAAAAGCTGTTTTTCGCCTTCAGTGGGGTGATTGGTGAGGGGAAGAAGGAAAAGCCATGTATTTGATGATGTTAAGTTGGTGTTGGTTGGGTGGGGCAGAAGAACAGTGGATATTTTCGATATTGGAGCATAAGTAATTTTCTCATGTATTTATTAATTTATTTGTTATATTCATTTCTAAAGCTTTGAAAAATAATCGGGGGTGCTACAGAAAATCATAGGAGTTTTGAAACCCTCAGAACAATATTTTAAAACGTACAAAAAATTAAATGTAGTACCTCAACAATTATTTCATTTAAAATCTTAACAATATCTGGAAAGGCCAAATTTTACATTTTGTATGCTAAATCATTACAAATGAATTTTTGTGAACCTGATGTTTCTTTTTAAGTATTTTATAAATACTTTTAATTTCTTTTCATGATGCACTTACCTTTTAAATATGTTACTTAAATACCCAAATATATATTATTCATATAATTTCCCAAAAATAAACCCATTTCATGCCATAGTAGACCCCCACCACTAACAAACTGTCCGAAAATCGCAGCCAATCGGGCGCTTTCCAATCGCCAATCGAGCGTCACAAATAAAAAGCAATGCGCTGCTTGTTTAAAACAAAGAAAATTGCCATTGTAAATAAAATAAAACAAAAAGAAAAAATACAAAAATCAAAAGAATGAGCAAATGGAGAGAAGTAGAAGGAATTGAACACCAAAGAGCCAAGAATAAAGTTTTTCAAAAGCGATAAAAACGAAATGTCGCATATTTTTATGACAAGCAGGGGGAAAATTTTCGGGGGTAGAAATCGAGGTGAAAGGAAATTCCTACGCACATTGGTGCAAATTGAATTTGTTGAATGGAAAACAAGGGTAACGAAATTAATAAAATTAGAATTTATATAAGAAAATTTAATGGAAATTAAATTCTTAGAAATATATTTGATTAGTTTTTTCCTAACATGATTTCAGGTTCATTAAATACATTCCTTTGGAAAGCCTTTAAAATCGAATAAAAGACATTTGCATTAGGAAACACCTCTTTTTGTGAGAAAACAAATATTAAATTTTAACTATCTATTTCAGAATAATATAAATATTTTATTCATAAAACAAACTAATTAACCATTTTATTATTATTTCGGTGTTTAATTACAACAATTTCATAAATACAATCAATAGTTTCCCGCTTATTAAGCTTATATAGCTTATTAATTTCAACCAGGTACGCTCCACATTAGTCATAATCCCCTAGATAGTCACTCCTCCTATAATTATCTCTTATCTATTAACCCACATATATCATTATCAAATTGCTTTCATTGCCGCTGTGGCACTTGTGGTCTAAGGAAACTTTGCCAACTATTCCAAGTTCCTTGACTTGGCATAATTCACAACCGCATATATGTATATCTATATATATATTTAGAGTATATATGGAGGCTATAACTCACTCAGTCCGCACAAATCATAATCCTGATGGCCTCAGATAGAGATAAAGTAATGCGGCTGCCTTCGCTCGCTAAATGGATTTCCCAAAACATTTGCCAAGTTTATGAAAAATAATCACAGAAACAGTGGGCGGAGAGGGGGAAGGGACTGATCTATATCTATATCATGCAGCGTGTGGCTGGCGTATAAAGTGCTTTTAAAAACATCCCAACGATGTGGAGTCCTGGCCAAAAAGTTTTTGGCCAGAGCTTCTAGCTTCTAGCTCTGGGATGGGATGAATGAGAGTTCTTGCCTTGCTGGAAAAGTGTTTTTCATAAGCAATAATAATAATTTCGAGGCCGAATTTTAATTGCACCCAATGGACTCGTTGAAAAGAGGACGGGTCAGAGGGAAGCCTCACGATGAATGGCAATATAAAGTGAGCAATAAGGCGGGTACACAAAAATGGGTTAGTTGCTTCTATGAAGGAGTCTAATCGGGGAAATGTACTGGGAATTTTAAATATTTTATTATTTTTAATAAAAATGGTATTTAAAATAGGATTTCCTAATTAAATTGTGTTTTTAGAGCAATATTTATGAATTATTAAGGTAAAAAATATAATTCCAATGATTAAACACTTTTACATGTATTTTTCGTTTTAAATTAAAACGTTTATATATTTTTATTTAATTTTAATAAATTGTTTCCTTAATATTCTTTAATTGAAATTCACTTAAATTCCCTTCGGACATCCTTTTAAATTGTTTTTTAAATGTATTATTTATGAATTATTAAGAAAAAAATATAAAACTCCAAGGATAATGATCTTAAACACTCTTAAGAATATTTTCCGATCTTAAATGAAAGGTTTTTACTTTTTTATTCAATTGTTTTACTTTCATAAATTGTTTTATTAATATTTTAAAATTTAAATACACTTAAATTCCCTTAATTTAAAAATATCTAAGCATCCTCGTTACCCTCCCTAACAATTATTATCCTTGGAAAAGGCTTTCATCAATCACATTGGGATTTTCCAGCGCTTTTCCTTATGTCTACCAAACGTAAATCCATTAAAATACAACGAAATTAATTATTATGTAGGTCTGTCTCGGTGCCTGTTTTGTGTGCGTCAGGTGGGTGGCATGGGTTAAATGGGTTAAAGGGTTCGGTGTCGGTGTCGGCTTGTTGTTTTTATGGCCACGTCTATTGCCTTGTCGCGTTTTGTTTCAACGGCGCCAACTTTCATGCTCAATTAAAACGTTTGTTTAATGAAAACAAATGCGCTTAATTAATAAACACGCATTTTGTGGTTATTCCAGGCCGAGGGATTGTTGAATCGAGGGTGTAAACGGGGTTTTCCCTTTTATTGTATCCCATGAATGTTTTTGGTAATGCAGAAATGTCGAAAACTGTCGCAGCTGTTTACGCCGCGGTTGTTTGTTATAATGGTTGCTTTCGGTTGGTATTGTTTAATTACATTTTGTTTTACTTTTATTCCTGCGGTTATTGTTGGTGAGATTTATAAAAATTAAGTGCCATCCAACAGTAGGAACAATTTTAAGAAGAGCACCCTGTATATTGGGAAAATAATATAATAAATATCAAATGCATACCTTGAGGCGGTCATGGAAAATCTGTTTAGTTCGCAAAGTAAACGTTATGCTGGTCAGGCGCCAAAGTCTTGAAAAAAATATAATAAACTAAATAAATAAAATTTATAAAAAATATACTTTTCAAGGCCTTATAGGACCTTGATTCATCAAAACATTATTTTATTAACAAATGGATATATTTACATTTAAAGAATTAAAATATTTACGGTTTTCTGGAAAGGTATTATGACTTTAGTCAATGAAGAAGGCATTTCCCACCCTATAAATCATATATATTCTTCATCAGCAATAACATCTAAGTAAATTTAGCCATTTTTGGAAGAAAAATATAATTTTAAAATTTTGGAAAATTTTATAAGGGGTTACATCGTTAAAATTTTGAAAAATTTTTTAAAATTTAAAATTTTTTTAAATTTTAAATTTAGTATGCAGATTTAATAACCTTACCAAATCTAGCATAGGAAAGCTTTCAGGACAAAAATTAATGCATTTTTAGCTAAGCTGTGATTGATTTTAAACTAGAACCTTTTCAAATTAAGTCCCTTTTTCATGCTTTTATTATTTAAATATAATTTATAACTGCTCTATGAACCTACATACTGTTTATACAACTCCCTTTACCATATATATTCTACGTACATAACTCCCTATAAACTAGATTGCTCAACTTCCTTTCCCTTGCACCATTTTATATCTGTCATATTTGCAGCAATTCTATTAATACTTGTAAATTAATAAACCAGCAGACCCCTTTTATATTTCTAGTGTCCCTGTTTTATTCGATGCATAAATGCATTTCCGGAACTCTATATCTCCCCCAGTTTTTGCCCAATTTGCGGACTAGACGAGGCCTAGGCTATGACTTTGGCTTTGATTGCGAGTGCGACTGCCGAGTCGATGGAATGGAATTGCATGGTCGAGGGCTACTCATATTTATTCGTATTTTTTACCCACTCCGCAGTTGACACATTTCTCGCTCGACTATCGCTCAACTTTCCCAGACTTTCTCACATAGGTCATCAGAAACGGTTGCAAAATATATATTCGGTGAATGTCTAGGTGGAAATTTCGATAACATCTCGTATTACCCAAGCTTATTGCCAACCCAGCTTCGGTCTCGCTTTGTCTACAATTTCAGTGGCGCTATTTTAATTATGTTTTTTTCTGTTGGGGTTATTTGGTTTTTTTTCGTTGCCCCTTTTTTGCAATTGGTACTTTTTTAAAATTAAAAATTTCGTCATAGGCCCGCACGCGTGTCTTATGGGTGATAAAATTGGCGGGCCAACAGTGCGTATGCATAATTGATTGTGACGTATTTGGGTGCATTCTATCAGCATTGAATGTTATTTAATTATATTTATACATATTTTTTCAGACAAAAACAGCTCGAAATCTTATATAATATACCTTTCCATCTTAATCATTTTAGCACCTATTAAAAAGTCATGTAAACACCACCAAAAAATTCATATTTTTAGGCTTATCATCTCGAATAACATCACCCACTGTCCCCGCAGAAATCTCTTGGCCATTTCCGTTACTCATTAAACGATAAGCTGCAAAGCCCAATTAAAATTCATTAAAATGTAAGACGTATTTCGACGTCTTATCAGGCAAGGTGTCGAAAAAAATGCTTAATGCGCAAAAAAACGAAAAAACTGTGAATGAATCGAGAGTAAACAATATGGTATATTACAGCAGCTGGAGATCGGATCGGCTGAGGGGGAGACCCATGGAGATCCCACTCAGACGCGCTCCGCGGCCACTGATTAATTATAGTGGAGCACTTGTGCATATAGTACTCGTTACTATAAGGCATGATAAAGCAAATAAAGAGAGAAAGAGAGGAGAGCATAAGGAGAGATTGTGGCAATAAAGGGCAGATCGTCTTGGCTGCCACAGCTGTGGCTGCTGCTGCTGCTGCTGGGTCAAGTTCAAGGACAGGCGGCTGTTCGTTCAACAATAATAAATTGAAATGAATGGAGTAGGGGGAGGTGGAGCAGCCAGAAATGGGGGTAAGGGGTAATGGGAGCATGTGTACAGGGAGAAAAAAACTAGGCAAGTTTTATTTAATATTTATCTTTATTTTTTACCCAAGTAAATATATTAAAAAACATTTTATATTTATGTTTTTTAATTACTTACGATGACAATAAATTCTAAACATATTCAGAGTCATATAATTTATCAATTTAGAAATAGTTTATAAATTCTAAATTAGTTTACTCTATTTTATAAATTAATTAAGAGCTCTAATCTATTTGATTTCACTTTTATTTCATCCATCTCTTTCCTGCTCGACTCCCTATCTATCTCTATCCCTGTCTGCCTTGTTATCTTTCGGAAGACCGCGCCCTTTGTAGATCATTGGGTCACTATGCGTCCCTCAGCGTCACTTTACCGCTTGCAACTGGAACACAAGCAAAGGCGGCAAAAAAAAAAAGTAGCAAAAAAAAGTAATAATAAAAGAATACTGACCACAAGAGGGCCCCCGAAGGCTGTCTTCTCACCGATTCTGCGAAGAAAGGAGGCGCAGAAATGAATTTGCAGCCTCGTGGGGTAATCAAGTGAGGCAACTGGTAACGATGCCACTTGTGCTTGTGCGCTCACTCAGACAGCGTGGAGCTTCTTCCATTGTGAACGATGTCTCGGTGTGTTGTTCTGGGTTGGCGCTGGTCCTGGTACCCTATATAAGGGAATATTGACATATAACAGGGGTTTCGGGGGATAAATATATTTAAATATTTAATTTTATATTTGAAATAGAAAAGAACATTTTTCTAGGCTTTTAAGGTATAAAAATCGGTCTCTTTCCATTTACTTGATATTTTTAAGTAATATTTTTACAGAGCATTTAGGAAACTCCCAGCTTCAGGCGACTTCTGCTTTGTCTTCTGCCGTAAGCCTCACGTTGGAGTATTCTTACTTGTTATCAATTGTTGTTGTTGCAGTTCTACACCCTCCCCAATACCCCTTCTCTCTCTCCTCCTTGACTTCCCTGGTTGTTGTTGTTATTGCATTTAAGTGCAGCTTGTTAATGCTCATTAAATGTTAAGGGAGCTGTGAGCTGTGAGCTGTTGGCTCTGAGCCGCAGCTCTCCACTTGTCAGAGCCTGAGCCATGCCACAAATTGTGGCAGAGTCGGATCCCCGGAGCTGTGGGCTTTAGTTTCATAAAATGAAGCGAGCCAGAAAGTCGCGGCGGGCGCGTTGAAAGGAAAACAATTTTGCCTTTCGGCATTGAAAAATCGGAAAACAACCGAAAAACGATCAATGTCAAAGTGAATAAAAGTTGAAGCTATAAAATCTATAAGAAAAACAACAAACCAAAAAACGGAAAATAAGCAAAGGGAAAACTTGAACGTAAATTGATATTCAAAACAAGTGTGCTATCTTTTAATGCACAGAGAAAAAAAGGTTCTGTAGAAAAATAAAAATAAATACTTAGAAAATAACATATATTTGTAATATTTTCTAAATGGTTCCTAGGTCTTTACCAGAATTAAGGGGAGCCTTAGCTCATTGTAGAGTCTACTTTTAGGCACTTGGCAAAGAGATTTAAAACTTTCTCTTCCAAATCCTTTTTCCTTTAGAACTTATACTTTAACTTGTACTTTATTCTCTGTGCATCACTTCATCATCGTGATCAGTTCATCATTATTGTGATCATCAACATTGTTGTCGTCGCGTGAAAAACCTGTTCGCTTGGGAAAAGGCTTCGTGTTGTTGTTGCTACATCTTGTGGCTGTGTGAAGCTAATTGAAAAGAAGTATTAACAACGCTGCCTTTTGTTTTTATACCTTTTGGTGATTGACTGACCGACCGACCAACACGAAGGAGTCGCACGAGTAACAGGGGCAGTCCAGTCTGCCGGCATTCTGGCATGGCATAATTGTGGGATCAACCGGCAGCAGCAGCAGTAGCAGTGGCAAGCCGAGCCGGGCAACTGCCCAGCTAATTAGTAATGCAAAGCCAATGCCTACTCAGTCACTCAGGCAGGCAGTCATTCAGTCATTCAGCCATTCAGCCATTCAGTCACTCAGTCAGTCATTCAGGCAATTGCTTAGAAATTCGATTTGTATTTCCACTGATCGACAGGATAAGAATTCATCCGTCTCGGAGGAGAGCGTGTGAATCCCCCGACCAGAGATGAAGATACGCGGGAATCGTATCTAATGTGACAGCTGAGGGTAGCCAGATAAGTATCTACAAGATAATAAGAGGCGGTAGGATGTCCAAACGAATTTATATATGGCGAAGGGAAATTGAATTGACAGAAGGTGAGGCAGGTAATCTTCAACGATGTAATTTTATGAACTGGATTTTCTTAAAAATGAAAGATTATATTTATAGAAATATCTTACATAATTGTTAGAAATACAAATATAATAAATATAAAAAAAGATGAAATATTTCAAACAAATCCATATTTCTCAGTTTCAGCTTTAGAGTAGTAGATGATATAATACCCTAAATATTTTATTAAATTATTAAATATATTTATATATATTTATAAATTCAAAGTATCCTAGAAAGTCCCTCTATTGATTTTATAACACTCACAACATTTCCTCTTCCATTTCTGGATAAACCACCGATTGCTCCATAAACAACATCCATATTGTTGTGAATGAGATTCGTCTATTTCCATCTTTCTGCATCTTGTATCTATATATCCTACGCCGATCCAGACAAGCGTGCACACATGCGCATTGTTTGGCTTTAAAACAACACGACCACAACTCTAATTCGCATTAATTTAAAACTCAATCAAGGCAATTAGCGCGCACACTGGAGCGACACTCACGATCACTTTGGCTCCCAGCCCCTTCTGGTGTTCCTATGCCCCCTCCTTGATCTCCACCGCCCCACGTCCCTGCCCACACACTGCACACGCATGCGAAGGATTGATGGGTTAATAGAGGAGGAGTGTCTGGGCTGTGGGATATCCTGGGGAAAAGTGGTAACTTATAATTGTTAGTTTAAAATTTGTGTTTATAAATCTTATTCCAATTTAATAGGTTATTAAATTTGTATTAAATTGTCTTTCCTTTGATTATAAAAATCGAAATATGACTAGATACCACGACCATAAATACATACGCAGTTTATTTATTAAAAAACCTGCATACTTTCTGGGGACTCAACAAAAACAGTTCTTAAAACCATTCCAATGGAAAGTAAAATTTGGTCGATTTAGAAATTTCGTAAAAAGGTTTATAAGATCCAGGCATTTAAATTTCGTTTCTCTGATAGATTAAATAAATTCCGAATAAATTATATGTGTAGATAATAAAGATCCTTTTCTAAACATGGAACCTCTAAGACACAGTTCTTGATTTTGACCAAGCTAATTTCCCGATTGATGTGAATTTTGGTATGTAATGAGGTAAACAAATTTTTAATATATTTTCATATGTAAAATATCATTAACTGTAAAACTATAACTAAACAAGCAAAGTATATAGCGTGAGAAAAATATCAAAAAATCAATTAATCCGCTTTAGAAAAATTCCCAACTCCTTGTTACATACACTGCCAGCATACCCCTGAGCTCCATGAGTGGCCGAGGTACTTACATAAATCTCAGCCAGTGGCAACATTGTAACATAGTCGACTCTGTCGGATCAGACGGAGCGACATCCGGACAGCCGGTCGCACAGCTGATTTCGGTTCTCGAGACTTGCTCGCCGCCGCCGCCTGGGCGAACCAGTTATATCGTCGCACTATACTCTATATATGCTATGTTATATGGAGTGCAACCTACCTCACGCTGACAAGCTGATACAAACACACGCAAACAGCGAACACACCTCCCTCTATCTCTCTCTTATGCCAAACCACACGTACGTACACTCGGAAAAATTATTATTATTATTAGTTTTGTTATAATAATAACATTATTATTGTTTATTTACAATTATTTATGTAAAAAATATATTATTATTGTTTATTAACAAAAGTTGAAGCCACAAAATAAAACAAAAATTTCCCTAAATTACCCTAATAGTAACTTGACTAATTCAAGAAATATTATTTAAATGTAAGAAAAATTTACTTAAAAATTGTTAAAAAAAAAAAAAAAAAAAACAAACAAACAAACAAAAGTTGTTCCCATATTTAGGCCTTCAAAACAAGATTTTCTTTCAACAATAATTATCCTAGATCAAAGGAAGTTTCTTTCCTGAAACAACGTCCTCGTACACATAAAGCGACTTTTTAATGCGGTTTTTAGGTAGCAATTTTTCTGAGTGTACGTACTACGTACAGCTGCCGTGTGTGGTTGTTGTGTTGCATAAATTTGCCAGAAGTAAACATTTCAATAAGCCTTGAGGCATTGTTTCTTGGCAAACTTTCATTGAGATTCTATATGCGAAAAAGAAGAAGAGGCGGGCGAAGATTACGCGCACACATGGGTTCTTATCAGCGGCATGGGGAATACGAGGAAGAGGAAGCAACGGGAGAGCAAGTGTACACAGAGAGCGAGAGTGATCGATACAGTGGAGATTCAATAAATTAAATCTAGAGGATTTTATGTAGATTAATAAATTCATAATTAATATTAATTTGATATGAATCCTCGCGTAGTTTATTTTTATGAATTAATTTAATATTAAAATTATATCCTAATGCCTTTTAAATTAGTCTTAGTTGTTATATAAAATTCAGAAAATGTCGATGTTTATTTATATGAATTTATTTGATATTATTGATATAATATATCAACTATTATCAAAATTAAATCATCGTAAAGTTAGGGACTTATATTTACTTTAAAGACCTTTTCAAACAAAATTTTCAAATCAGTATATTTTTCTTTGTATTGTATAGTCTCCTTAATTTTAATTTCCACAAAATCATCAATTGCCAAATATTTGTGTTCTCCTTAGCCAAGTTCTACTGTAAATCTCTCACACAGAGAAGAACGTCAGGGGAACCCGGCAAGCGGGAGCAGCAGGCATGAAGAACCTTACTCACTGCAAACGGATTCGAACAGCTGGTCCGAAGATCGGTTCGAGATCGGCCACAGATCGATCTATTGATTCGATGGATGGATCGATCAGCGGAGGCACTTGTTGCGTGGTTGGTGGCTCGGTTCGGGTCCGGGAAATGCGATGGTGTGCGAGTGCCGAGTGCTCGAGTTATATTGGTGTGTGTGCCTGCGTTGGGCTCGGCTCGGCTCAGCTCAGAATTTCCCCCCATTCATAGTCAGTCTTTGACTTGACGTTGCTGTCGTCGCAACAAGTGACGCAAAACAGGGATCGCGGAGGAGCTAGGCGGAGATCGGAGATCGCGCTGGGACTGGGATATTGATCGGGATTAGATTCCGGGAGTCCGATCCGTTTGGAAAGGTGTCACGTTTTATGTTGATTAATATTAAATATTAATTCCATTAACAATTATGATTGATCGTCAACGAAAACAACAGAGTCCAAAAGTGCAATGTCTGTCTGTGATTAGAAGTTTCTATTGTGTTTTCCTCACCGCACCAGAAACTGCGATTAAAGGTTGCTTGGAATGCCAACGACAAAAGCTTTAAATAACAACAATCCATAAATGTGCAATATAACAACTGAAAGTGATGTTGAAATATTTTGAAAATATTTGCAATGTTCTAAATCTAAAAAGTTCAAAGTGATAAGCCAAGCATTAGAGATTCAGTGTAATTAGAAATGTCAACTATTCGGATCTAGCCGGTAAAAGGATATAACTTATTGGATTTAAAACGAGAACACCTTAAAGTGGTAAGTGGAGTTAGTTATCTTGAATGTTTAGATGGTAATTAATTAAAGCATGAGTTTTTAGAATAAATCTTAAAGTTGTGGCTTTGATTTAAGCTACTTTAGTGGCGTGAATCACATTTTAAAAGTGTTTATATGTAGTTTTATAGACTAAATTCCCAGAACTTAACAACTAATCTCGATCTTTTTACCTGATTTCTTCTAAATTTTCTGACTTGTGACAGTCACCGAATATCAAGTAAATTTTTTAAATATTTACTTAACCGCAGTAGTTAATCATAAAATGCAATATGATTAAAATAACACCGAATCGAACTTCAACAAAATATATATAATATGTATAAAAATATACACAGGTGTGTGTTTGTGTGTATATATCTTGGAAAAATAAATCGTGTTATACTTCGGCAAACAAACGCATTAAATTGCAATTAGCCGCCTCTCAGCTCCAGTTCTCTCTCTCCTCCCTGCCACCAACTCTTCTCACGGCTGTCTCGGGGCTCCATTTATTTATTTATTAATTTTTTCTCCATTATTATTTCATATTTATCAGCGAGCACGAGCGTTTTCAAGTGTAACCCAATGAGAAGAAATAATAATAATAATTTTTTGATGATTTTCTTTTGTTATCAATTATGTGAGAGAGCCTCAAGTTCATTATCATCGTTAAAAAATACAGCAAAAAAAATCAACATCAGCTGGAGCCTCTCGTTTTTTGTTGTTATTTCATCTGGTTAGGGGAAAAAACGGATTGTAAAATCATAAAATATCTCCTCTTCCCAAAGTGAATGTCAGTCGATTACGTTTTTATTTGAATTTTTGTATTTTTTGTTTTGTTTGTTACAAATTGCGAATGTAACGTGCATTGACCGAGGGATTATAATTATTTTGGGGTCGATGTCGATGATGATACATTTGCCTCTGGGTTGGGTTTTTGGGGAAACAGTGGCTGCAGGTTTTGGGGTTAATATTTAAAAGTTAATAAAGGAATTTATAGGTTTTTAATGAGATATTATTGTTCAGAAGAAGGGAAATGTTTATGTTTATTAATAATAAATTCTCTTACCTCTTTACCGTAATATTTGTTGATTATTAATTACAAAAATCAGTACAATTTATTCACTTTTCATTGGCCTGGTTCTACTGTGTTCAAGTCGCACGCCTTCTCACCTTGTCCGAGTGTTATATAAATATCCCTCCTGTTTTTTTTTAACCGAAACTCCACGCGAATTCCGCGACATTGTTCTGCGATCATTTTTCACCTTCCTTTTTCGATTGGATTTCGATCGGAACGCATTTCGCTGAGGCATCAAGAACCCACCTCGGGTGTTGGGCCAAAAATTATATTTCAAAAATATATTCAACCTTTTGGCGACAGGCTGTCCAAAAAGGCACCTGCAAATAACGGCTAGAAGAAGATATTCCAGTTAAGAATATAATTAAACGTAAGTGCGACGTTGCCAAAAAAAAAAAAGTAAAGAAAAAACCACGCGACGACCGGCCAAAAAATGTGACACAAAAACGGAAAACCGAAATAATTTCTACCAACTTTTTTGCAAAATAAACAAGTTTATGTTTTCGTCAGAATTTACATACATCTATATATAAATGTATATATGCCGAGTGATTCTTAATTCGGCATTTATCCGTGGCTATTTTTATTGGCACATTTTTCACATTTATGCAAATCGAATCGAATCGAGAACCCATATCGTTTGGGCCGCTGCTGCGCAGTTACAGAAGACCCAAGCTCAGCTCAAACGCTTTGCCGATCCGCGATTCGCAATCCGGAGACCCGACATCAGCAGATTATGTCACTATATATATATATACGTTCATATATAGAGTGCACGAACGCCTCACGGCGAGATATCGGCCGCGATATGCTGGCTTATGGCTCATGGTCACGGCCACCGTCGACAAACGGGAAACTTGGCTTAACAATTTCTTTCCTCGGTCAGCTGTTCCCGCCAACGTCTCCTTCTCTTGCCAAAAAAAATACAAGTACAACAAATAGTTGGATAAAAAGAGTTAACAGAGAGTGGCCTGCAGAGGAAGAAAAAAGCTTACAAATTTAGAGAGCAATATTAGCTATTTTAATATTTAATTTTTTGGAAAGGTGCGAATTAAAAAATTTAATTTATTAACAAAACTGTTCATTCTTGAAATTTTGTATGTATAAATAATTTATAAATTGTTTTAGTCATAATAAAATTAATATAAATACTGTAAGGGAAACCCTTCAAATTATTTTAAATGGGAATCTCTTTTCCAATGAATGCTCGGCTTATTATAATATAAAACAAGCCAAAATATTCGGAAATTTCTTAATATTTTAAATTGAATATACATAATATTCTCTGTGTATCTACCATTATCTAGACTTTGGCTTTAGCCAGGTTCAATGTACGGACAACGATGTGCCAACGTCGAGCGACAAAGTAAGCCTCGCAAATAGAAATAGAGAAATTTTCTCATTAGATTTTTGCCATTTTGCCGCACTTGTTGTTGTTGTTGTTGTTGGCTTCTATATTTCTTTTTCTCTTTTGCAAAAAAAAAAAGCCTTGTCCAAACCAACAACCAAACTTGCTTTCCATCCTAGAACCCGCCGAAGAACCAAGTTTGGCTCAAAAGCTGGCCTCGTACATTAGAAAGGCATTAGAAGTTGGCTTGGCTAAAGAAAAGTGAAAGAACTAGAGAGAGAATTATATAAAAGTCTGAAAACTAATGATCATATCAAGATTTACTTTGTAAAATGAAAACTTTTACAAATAATTAAAAGTATCTAGGAAAGGATGTTTGCTGAGAAGACAAGAAACTATTTTTTCAATCTCTAAAGGTAACCATTTCAATCCAAATTCTTCAAGAAAAACCTTTTCCTTAAGAAAACCCTCTTTCCAAGCACTTTCCTCGGCCATAGACAACATATATTGAAAGTCTTTCACATAACCAAAATTCGAGACCGATTCGATAACGCCCAAAACATTCTCGTAGCCATAAACTTCGTTTTCTTTTATGTCATTTTTGTGTTTTTTGTTGTGGTAAACAAAAAGCCAAGTTAATGACTGCAGAACCATCGGAATAATCAATAAGAAAGCAAGAAAACAAAATCAAAAAAATCGAAATTTTTATTTGCGTCTTAACCCAATTAGGGGAACCTGGAGAAATGACGGCCAGATATTGTGAAATTCCAAGATCAAAACAGAGCCAAGAGAAAGACAACAAAAAAAGACGAGAAAGAACTTTCCCATCGATTCTCGCTTTACATAATAATCGGTTACATAATATGCTTTCTACCCACCGCTGGGTGCTTTCTTCTCCTTCTTCTTTTGGCCTGGAGCTGGTAGCTGGTTTCCAAGCCGGTTTTGGCCAGATGCTTCCTCCTACCTCGTTTCTTCTAACGCAACTCTAACGATGAGAATGGAGTGGAGTGGAGTGGAGCTGAGCTGGCGGTGGATCCATCTGCATATTAATCAGAGAGTTAGCCGGAGCGAAGAGAAGGGAATTCGCAAGAATTCTTATTAAAAAGCGAGTTTGCGGCTTTGTTGTTCTAACCACGTTGGAAAAGTGAGAAGCGCAAAGAACGGCGCACGCGTCGCGCTGAGAAGCGATCTCATGATGAGATGAGGAAGTGATTAGGCCCCCAAGAAGGAAGTGCTCGACGCAGATGTCTATGATTTGTATTTCCAGTTTATTTTCTTCTGTGTTCTCTATATCTATTTTTTTTTTTTTTGCACAGGCCTATCATCGAATTTGCATTAATAGCCATGGATTTGCCACACCTTTTCCCGCCCAAAAAAAGAAGTCCATGTGACGGCTTCACGTAGATAAAGACATCAGTTACCTGACTTCTTATCGGGTTCTTTTGCAAATAATAAGTGCTCCTACCAGTTTTTCGGTAGCCCAAAGTCACCATGAGGTTTTCTTTTCGTATTCCGTATATATAAGTTATATATATTTATTTGCCCAGCGATCGTGTGTCTGTGTGGCCCGGGCAAATATTAGAATCGATCATCTATCTGTTTTCTTATTTAGTTTTTTTTCTTATTCATTAATCACTGCGAGCAGGTAACCCCCTCGAGCTATAAATTGGTTACCAGCATATTTATTTAGTTTCGTTTTATATCCGGTTGGCAATAGGAAAATAGAAGAGAAAAAGGTCTCGAGTCTAATAGGAAAGGGGATAACCTTTTCCTTTTTCATAAATGTACCTTATAGAAACCCAATAAGAAAAGTATTCTTGTTGCGTTTTCTTTACCTTGAATTTTAGGAAAAGAAATGAAAATAAAAGGGGTTTATTGTGATTTATTTTTGGGCATAAAATAGTTAAAGTTAAGGTAGGCCTACAACTGATGACTTTTTGATAAGATAAATACTAGTTTCTTGTTATGTATACTATGAATTGGGTTTACTTAAGTATTTAAATTAAAATTCCATTTTTATTAGTATTATTCCCATATTTTCATTCATTTTCTGTTCAGGTGTATTTTTATACCTTGAAGACTTTGTGGAATTTCGGTCTTGTTATTATTATTCCAGACATCTAAGCCCACACCTTTATAAACTTCGTATTATATAGACATTAGCAATCTGACGAAATTCGCAACACAATCATTACACAAATTTTTGGGCTATTAACCTTGAACTTTATCACACCTGCTGGCTGGGCTTTTTATCTTATCTTGGTGTGGAAACCACGCATAAAGCTTGTTTCTATTTTCTCTGCCTTGCCAAGAACCCAAAAACCGAGAACAAAGTGTTATCGCTTGCCTGTGTTGGCAATTATAATGCAAAATCGATGATCAACCATTGGTTGGGTTGGCCAAAATAAAAAAGTTTATATAAAGCCAAATACAAATTAGTCGACCGGTTGTCTGGCAACGGGCCGAAACGTATTGAATTTTAAGGCCAGACTTCAATTAAAGGCCTAGAATCAATTAGCATAGCATAAGTCTGGGTCAAGTGGATTAAGCAAGTAAGACCCCCCTGCTTCCATTTCCATTGCAGCGTCCCCATGGTAATGGCCGTGATACTGTTGCTGGCCCTGGCACTGGTACTCGGCTGCTACTGTGTTCTCCACCGTCAGAAGCTGGCCGAGATCTATCTGCGTCCGCTGCTGAAGGACACGCCTCTGGAGGACTGTTACCATGCTGCGCCAATCGAGTCGCCAGAGTCAACCAAAAGGAGAAGGCGCCGTGGCATCTGGGATATTCCGGGACCCCAGAGGATACCCTTCCTGGGCACTAAGTGGATATTTCTTGTCTTCTTCAGGCGCTACAAGATGACCAAGCTGCATGAGGTCTATGCGGGTAAGATGTTAGGAATTTCTAAGAATTGCAGCATTAAATCTATATAAAAATAAAATCCTTACCTATTTATAATTTAACTAAAAATTAAAAATCCTAAAAATAAATAAATATGTATTCTCTACTCCAGATCTCAATAGGCAATACGGCGACATAGTCCTTGAGGTAATGCCCTCCAATGTGCCCATTGTGCATTTGTACAATCGCGAGGACCTGGAGAAGGTGCTGAAATATCCCAGCAAATACCCCTTCCGACCGCCCACTGAGATCATTGTGATGTACCGTCAATCCCGACCAGATCGCTATGCCAGTGTGGGCATCGTGAATGAGCAGGGGCCAATGTGGCAGCGCCTTCGATCCTCGCTAACCTCCAGCATCACTTCGCCAAGGATTCTGCAGAACTTTCTGCCCGCTCTAAACGCGGTCTGTGATGACTTTATAGAGCTGCTCAGATCCCGACGAGATCCAGAGTCCTTGGTAGTGCCCAATTTCGAGGAGCTGGCCAATCTGATGGGCCTCGAGGCTGTCTGCACTTTGATGCTGGGCCGAAGGATGGGTTTCCTGGCGGTGGACACCAAGCAACCGCAGAAAATCAGCCAACTGGCGGCGGCCGTCAAGCAGTTGTTCATCTCGCAAAGGGATTCCTACTACGGACTGGGCCTGTGGAAGTACTTTCCCACCAAAACCTATCGAGAGTTTGCACGGGCCGAGGACTTGATCTATGAGTAGGTACACACACCTATCTTGGGCTTGTATAACATTTTCCCTTGAAACTAATCCTCCAATCTAATAACTCCAGTGTGATCTCCGAGATCATCGATCACGAGCTAGAGGAGCATAAGAAGTCGGCGGCTTGCGAGGATGAGGAATCGGCTGGCCTGCGCAGTGTCTTTCTTAATATCCTAGAGCTCAAGGATCTAGATATAAGGGACAAGAAGTCGGCCATTATAGACTTTATAGCTGCGGGCATTGAAACGGTTAGATCATATTATAAACTTTGGGAATTTTTTATAATTAATTGCTTAAATTTTCAGTTAGCCAACACCTTGCTGTTTGTGCTAAGCTCTGTCACTGGCGATTCTGAGGCCATGCCTCGCATTCTCAGTGAATTCTGCGAGTATAGGGATACAAATATCCTGCAGGATGCTCTCACAAATGCCACATACACCAAGGCCTGCATACAGGAATCTTACAGACTGAGGCCCACGGCCTTCTGCCTGGCCAGGATCTTGGAGGAGGATATGGAGCTGTCGGGTTACTCGCTAAATGCAGGGGTGAGTTAGAGTATTTAATGTAGGTTTAGGTTAAAAAATTATAAAATACATATTTTCTTAATTAATTTTTTCTTATTTCATCCCCAGACCGTAGTGCTCTGCCAGAATATGATTGCCTGTCACAAGGACAGCAACTTCCAGGAGGCCAAGCGTTTCTGCCCGGAGCGTTGGATCGATTCGGCCACGGAGAACTTTACGGTCAATGTGGACAGTGCCAGTATTGTGGTGCCCTTCGGAGTGGGTAGGCGGACGTGTCCGGGAAAAAGATTTGTGGAAATGGAGGTGGTCCTGCTGCTGGCCAAGGTAAGTTGTGACTTCAAAACCCAAAGATCCCTAAGTTAGACTCACGAGCTATCCTTTCAGATGGTCCTGGCCTTCGAGGTGAGCTTCGTAAAGCCCCTGGAAACGGAGTTCGAGTTCCTGCTAGCCCCAAAGACCCCGCTCAGCTTGAGGCTCAGCGATCGGGTCTTCTGATGGTCGCGGAGCTGAGGCTCAACTGTCCCAAAACATTGCCTAATCTCGGGCGTTAAAAATAGCTAGGAACTGAACCACTAAGTGAAGTATAGTAGTGTAAAATATGAATAGAAAACTGCGCACATATCCCGTATATATCCTTGATGAGCCCAGCATCAGCAGCAGCCTAGTCCTGTGAAGCAATCTAAAGCAATTAATTAAACGCAATCAATATACATTTACATATTTATGCTGACTGGATGTAAGTAGTTCTGTATATGAATGTCATGTTTGTTTTTAATAATTACGTAAAGTTCTTTTAGTTATTGTTAGTAGCTAGAGCATAAGTAGCAGCAATTGTTTTTGAAAGACTGTGTTTAAGTTTTGTGTTTTGATATTAACTAACTTCTTTACATGCCTCTATTTCCTGTATATAGTCTTGCAAATTGAACATTCTATGCAGTGTGTATGTACAGCCTAATTTTAATTGTATTTATTCAAGTGTTTATACTATAGCTAAGTTTTTATTTCGCCTCTATATCTGTGAATATTTTTTGTTAAAAAGAGAGAACTAATATTCAAATGAATTGAAATTATAAGAAATCAAAAAGTTAAAAACAAAACTACCAAGTGTCTATTTTTCTGGGATATTCTTAAGGGGGGGGTAAGGTATTTAATTTTTTTTTTTCGTAAATTTTTTTTTATTTTTTATTTTTAAAGTTCAACATCTTAAGAAAATTTTGTCCAAGTTTTACATCGATCAGAGTAAAATTGACGAAGTTATGCGGAGTTGAACGAAGGTCGGTTGGTGTTCAATGCATGAGAATCACAAAGTTTAAAGCGCTCTCCTGAAAAGTTCAATTTTTCAAATCGGTGTACACGATTACAGAAAAACTACTGGACCGATCGATTTGAAATTTGGCACACACATTCTTTAACCAATTCCTCAGGTATTATCGTCGGCCTTTTTTTAATTTTTATATATTTTTAAATTAAGAAATAACGTTTTTTTTTAGTCAAAAATCGGGTTTTTGACTTTCAAATTTCCTAAAAAATCACAAAAAAACTTAAAAAAAAAAACGCTTCCTGAATACCTCGGGACACTTATCCTTTAACGAATGAGGTATAATTTTTTTAGATCGGATGATCCTGTGGACTGTTAGGATGTACACCGCAAAACAACTTTTTTTGGAGGCGACTCGGGAGATTCCTTATAACTTCTCTACCTCTAAATATAAACCGAGGCAAAATCCTTGGTTTAACAACGAAATAAAAAAACTTATAAATCAGAGGGATGTTGCCTAT
>VNKB01003996.1:0-11141 GCA_008042735.1 Drosophila leontia
ACTTCAAGGCGCAAATAAATTAGACCAACATGGCCGGGGCCGAGTCTTGGGTCGCGCGGCAGGCTTTATCAATCGAACAATTATATCTTGTGCAGCGAAGGTTTCTCTCTGCCTCTGCCTCTGCGTTGCACGCAAAACGAGTCACGAACTGAGTCGGGGAAAAAGGAACTATTAAACCGGGTTAGAGATTGGCAACCAGGCCCAAAAAGATGACGCCAGTACCAAACAACCGCCTTAACTTATTAATTTAACCCACTTTTTTCGCTCGTGTCGCAGCCTAATAAAGCAGCCGAAAGAAAGATTGTCTAAGTAGATCTGGGGAAGCTTTCAAATAATGGTGGCAGGAAAAGAGAGTCTAGTTGGGTCAACGGGAAGGCAACATAAACTTTATTCGAGTGTCCCGACCATTAAATACCTGGTTCTTTAATTATTGCTTTAGTTGGTTTTATGTGAAAGTGATTTGGATAGACCTGAAACGATGAACTTTTAGAGTGACTAAGTTAATAAAAATATCATATCTTCATCATATACTGATAAATACAGGGTGATGTCTATATCGATTAGCCTGATGATGCAAAGTTATGTATAAGATTTAAAATAGCTCCTTGGATGCTGTGAAAACTTCTAAACTTTATTATAAAACCGGTAACCACTTTATCAATGAGGGCTTCCCAAGGTACTTATTATTTAAACCGAGGATAAACCATCGTAATCGGTTTGACCCTTTATCAATTATACAATATACTTAATTATAGAATTACCTAAGTAACGAGACCAAGAGTTTTTATTTGCTTGTTGTCTAGGTCAGGTTTATAAAAGGCTTTGAACTCGATTTATCTCAAAAGATACATAATACATAACTACAAAATATACAAACATATATTGTATATTCGTATGTAAGCTAAAGCAAGTCTAGCCCAGCATTTCCAGCATTTTTAAAATATTAAATTTTATTATTATTATTAAAATGAAATAGTTTGTAAAACTTCATTCATATATCACAGCCTGAAATTGTTTATAGTATATTTACGTAACGTAAGACTTTTTGCAAAACGTAAGCCCAAAAAGAGAGAGAATCTCCTCTCTCTCCGTGTGTGAGTGGGAGTAAAGAAACCAGTTTCTCTCTCCTCCTTTACTCTCTTTGTATGTTTTATGCTCTTATGCTGTGCCAGCAACTTTTTTAAATTAAAAGCCGTTGTCGCGTTTTCCATCGTTTTTCTTTCTTCTGCTCCTCTTTCTTCTCGTTTTTTTTTTTTTTTTTCTTTTTTTATTGTATGTCGCTGTCTTTTTCGCACAATCAAAACAAACGCGCGTTTCGATCGTTCTCTGTTTTTGTTTTGACTTCTTGCTGCGTTGTTGTTGCGGTTGATTTTGTGGTTGCTGTTGTACTTTTCTTCCTCTTTCCCGTTCACGCAGCTCATTAAACTTTTCACTGCTACTGTTCTTCTGTCGTCGTCGTCGTCTATCCCGAACCCCACTCCATTTATACACACAGAAAAAATTTACTTCACAATTTATTTATATACTTTAACAAAAAATCTTATTTTTATCCCTGATTTTTGCTTATTTTATAACCTATTTTTCATTTTATTTAAGCTTTCACTTTAATGAAATTTAAAATTCTTCCAAAAACACCTTCCGGCGGAAATCTCCACAAAGTATGCAACGTTTTTTGCGAGCAATAAAGAGGGGTACTTTCATAAGCGGTTATTTGCCATTAGTTTTTCTACTGAACTGAACAATAAATAAAAAATACTATATATTAATATATTAGTATATTATAATTAATAATTTAAATTTTACTAATAAAAACATATATATAATTAATAATATAACTAACTAAAGCAGAATTTTTTTTATTATTATTATTAAATGTTGGAAATAAACAACAATTTTAAATAATTATTTTCTGTGCATAGTAAGTAATTAATTTCAATGGCCCCGAACTGTTTGGAGCACGCTCTCAACCGTTTGATAAGATGCCGTATTGAGTTTCGAGCTCCTAGCGAACTCTTCAGTTAATTAAAGAACTTTACTTTTCTTGAATTAAATAAGATAATGTAGCAAATGCATAAAGAGTTTAAAAGTGTATTTTAGCATAAGCTTAAATTCAGCTCTTATAGGTGATATAACACTGAATTATTCGACCGTCCCCTTAAAGTAAATCTTTATTCCGGTATCTCTGAACATGGTTATTTTCATTTAACGATGTTCACCGTTAGATTCAAAGCCCCGATAACCAAAGGAAATTATTTTTTATTCTTTTCTTTGAAGAACCTTTACCTCTCTGTTGGGTAAATTGGGTTAAGCTCAGCCCACAGAATTAAGAGGTTTTTTTTGTTGGGCTTGTCCGCCTAATTGATACGTCTGTCTATACATAAGAACAAATATTGGGTGTAATGCTCAAATCTGGAAATAAAACTTGGTTTACAATCGATATAGCGAGTGTAGCATTAACTTCAGTTAGGAGAAATAACCAGTATTTGAGTTATTTATGAATCTTTTTTATATTAGATATATTAACACAAGGCAAGATCATTTTAATTTGTAATAAGAAGTTTGAAATCATATTAAATCATAAAAAAAACTAATTCATTTTAATCTACAAACCATATGATCATTTTAATAAGAAAAAGCTAGCAAAGAAATGCTTAATGCTTAGTTTAAAAGTAAACCTAAACTTTTAAAGGTATTAAAATTTAATCGTCTTCTTTCCTAATGTGAAAGTAATTGTCGTACTATCTAATACCTAGTTAGGAAACTCGTTATGTTTACTTATGCCAAGTCTGTAGGTTCGGCAACTTCTAGGGGCCGAAAAATAACACTTTAAGTCTTGTTGGGAACGCTTCAGCTGCGGCACATTTATGCAGATTTTGTACGGTTTAGGCAGAGACATATGGATGTACATATATATGTACATATCTTATCTGACTGCACCACCCACCCACGCAGGGCCACACACCGCACACACCACACACCGTCCGCATAAGTACTTTGGTACTTGGTACTTTACGGCCAGGCCTGTGTCAATATAGTTATGAAAAGATGCACAGAAAAAAGTAGGAACAAAATCAGTTATAAATTGGATAAAGAAAATGTTGAATATTTTATTAAAATCAAATATATTTAATTTACTATTTCCTAAATCAAAGTTTCTATGACTTTTCTAGATTTTTTATTAATCAAGGCACAGACCTTAGTCCTATATCTAGGCTATATTTTTCTCTGTGCATAACGAAGATGTAAGCTTGAGTTTGGTGCCGATTTAAAAATGGCAAAATGCAATAATATAGTACGATTCGAAAATTGTGGCCCACCAGTACCCCGCCCATTTGAGATCTCGGCCAAAACCAGTTGGAGCTCACGTAAGAATCGACCGAGAACGACCCACGTCAAAAAAAGGGACATGGCCGCAATAAATGCAATTGGAGAGACATGGCAGTCGGTCGGCCGTTTGGTCCATGCGGATCCTATAGGATATGGGGGATATAGGATATGTGCCGTCTGTCACTCCTGACTGAATGGATGCGCGTCGAGTGCGCCGGGTCCATGACAACCTGCAATCAAGCGCCAGCAGGCATATCCAACGGATTGCACCACAGAATCAATGCACAGGAAAAATTTAAGACTAAAGTGTGTTGTATTGGTTTTACTTTTAATTAAGTTTTTCCTAAAGACAATCATATTTATTGAGAAAGGAAAGGCCAGGTTTTTAAACAGGAAATCCTTTTCTATTATTCTGAAAAATAATATATATTTTTAACAGTAACTCAGACAATGGCTATCTGTTTTCCAATATCATCAGATCAGATCCACATCACATATAATTGGTTTTTTTCTGTGCATCATCATCATCAACTGCATGCAACCAAACGCGTAGGCCAGCAACATCCAAGCAATGAGCAGGCCAGCAACTGGCAACAAGCAACATGCAACAGACAGCGAACAACTGCAACAATGCAGCGACATTTGCACGGGCTTTAACTTAAATTATGCGCCAAACAAATAAGGTCTCGCCCAGTACCAACTCTGGAGACCCAGCCCCCATAATGATGCCATGAGGCCATCTGCAAAGTTTTCTTTCTGTTACAGCACTGAACAAAAAAATATTTAAGAAGAAATTGGAGAGAGATGGGATTACAAAACTTATAAACACATATAAGAGACATTACTTTTGTTTTAATAATTATTAATTAAACCTCTTTATTTTTAAAAAATTTCTAGAACCTTTCTTAATTTCCCTATATTTTTTGCAAGTGTAAGACAGTGGCTGTGATGTCGCCAGTTGGCGCAAAGTCACGGTCGCCACAGTTGTCATTTTCTTTTGGCTGCAGTGGGGTTCCCAAACGGATGGCAGAAAAATAAAAAACAAGAAACAACAATGCCAGCAACCGCAAGAAACAATTAAGTTGGCCCCGACACAATGAGGAAAGCAACGATCAACAAGTCAGTTGGATCAGTGTGCTATATGCAGACAGCAGACTTCGATTGAGAGGAAGCAGCATAATAATTGCAGCCAATTGAAATGCATTTCAAGGCTTAGCCTGGAATTATTACAAAAAACTAAATTTCTTTAAAAAAAAAGTAATTATTTTGAAATTAATTAAATTTTTATGGAAGAGTACTTTAAATAGCCAGAAAGAATCATTAATTCCCCGATAAAATACCTTATCTGGGACATCTAACATTGGGGAACCAGTCGCCGGACCTCTGGATCAAACATCTGCCCCGGCACGAGCCAAGAGTCATTAACAAACTTCTGGATGTGGCAGAGGGCAGCTTTTTCGATTAAGTGACAGGTTAAATGCTAAACCATAAGTTTTGGCCACAAGCAGCTGGCAATTGCCAAGCACGAGCCACAAAACTTTGCAGCCGGCCAAAAGCAGGAGCCAGGAGGCTGCAGAGGAAAAAATAAAGCAGCATTTTAATATTTAATTTTAATTAATAAGTATTTTTTCCTAATAACTTAAGTTATAATTAAAATGAACAAACTTTTTACTGAAATTTGTATTACATATATTTTGTATTTTTTTCGAAACATATTTTCAAATGTTAACTTCGAAAACATCACTTCATTCATCTAATTTGTAATAAAATATCCCACTCTATATTCAATGAACTAAAAAACACTAATGTTTTGGGTTATGGTGATATTTTTCCCGGTGCAATGACCGAAGAAGTCAAAAGACAGGAGACAGCACTCGAAACCGGTTGCAAAGCTCCCACAGGCACCTTCTGTCCGAGGCCTGACGACGTGCGTCGGGCAACCATTAGTCGCAATCTTTGGGCAATTGTCGCTGATTGTCGTCGTCCGTTCTGCCTTGGGCTCGTTCCCAGATGCAGATGCCGATGCAGATGCTTTTCGCAGTGGCCAGACGCAGTTGCGGTTGCAAATGTCGACCGACCTAGCTTGATTAGCTAAAAGTGCGTGCGAAAACCAAATAGGGAAACTTCTGGGGCAATTGTCGGACTCATCAAATCATTGAAGGTTTATGGGATGGATCTAGGAGAACAAACAAAATCTATGGAAACTAAAATATCAAGAGCGCCATTTAAACCCTGACAAGTTAATATTATTATACTGAGATATGGTTTAATCTTAATCTGCAATTTTCTTAAAATAATTTAGCGAAAAAGAACTAAAGCAAGAAGGCAAATCTTTTTGTATTCTTTTTCCCAAGGTTTTAAATTACCCGCCAACCGGATATAGGGATGCCACAACGATTTCCACCGAAGAGTATGGCAACACCATGTCAGAGCTGTTTGTTATCGTTTTTAGTGTGCCCAGAAACCGCTAAAGATCTTTTAAGCGAAAAGCCAAATTTTTATCTGGTAACACTAACTCACTAAAACAACAACAAGTAAGATTTTATTTACAACAGAACAAAAAACCAAAAAAAGACAAGCTGGAGCGCCGAAATATGAGATCGCGATCCAATGGGGGGCCAGCCAGTGCCCCGGCAACAACGAGGAGTGCTCGGAGTAGCTTGAACACAGCAGGAACCCCAAGAAATGTGAATCGCAGCAGTGGACAGATAAAGGCCATAGCAGACTCTCGCCACAGTCCGCAGAAGCGCCCGCTCCCGCCAAAATCCGAGTACGAGAAGTTTTACGAAAACGTATTCCTGGGCAATGACGAGCCAACGGTGAGATTGTTATAAATACTATTTATATAATTTTAATATCTATATATACTTCAGGCGGAGACACCGAGTGCGGGTACCAAGCGACCACTGCACGCTCTGCTAAACGATGAGGACTCCCAGGCGGAATCGGGGCGCCGCTCGAAGATTCCAGCCGGAAGAAAGACCTCCGAAGCGCTGATAAGTCCAAAGAAGCAAATAATTGCGGTAAAGGACGAGGTTATACGGCAGATCAATGGCCCCTCATCGCCGGTCAAGATGCCGGTCACCGTCGCGACCGCGAAAAGTATACACCAAAAGCGGTATGATAGATTCGATCAGCTGTACAATAAAACCGAACGTCACATCTGGAAGGACGACGCCATCCAAATGCTGCTGCAGTTGTGGGCGCAGCACATCAGGGGCTTGCGCGGCACAATGAAGAATACGGTTATCTACAAGGAAATGGAGAAGCAAATGAGCCGGTTCGGTCCTAGCCACTTTGAGATCAAAACCAAAATGGATAATATGTCTCGGAAATATCGGTAATGAAGTTATAAACAAAATCATATAGAAAATATATAAACTTACATATATTTTACAGTTTGGAGGCTGAGAAATTCCGAGAAACCGGTGTGCCGTCCACGTGGGCGTATTTCCACAGACTTCAATCACTGCTAATTGGAACCAAGGGAGTCGATGTTTTTGAGGATATGATGTTTGACACCGGTAAATATACAAAATTATAAATTAAATTAGTTCTAAAATGTAATTCCAATCCCTACAGGCTCAACACATTTTTACGATCAGGATGAATCTGAGGCTGACGATATTGAATCGCTGAGAGGGGAATACTTAGCAGAGGATTCCTCAGCAAATGATCGTCATTTCGAAGAAGATGGAGAAGGAGAAGAAGAAGATGCAGACAATAAGCATAATATCGATTTTCTTGCTAATGAAAAATTCCAAGAGAGCCTGCGTTCTCCATCTCCAGCTGAACCAGAAGCCGACGAGTACGGGGAAGACGAGGAGGTGGAGGAGGAGGAGGTGGAAGCTGACGAGCAATTTAACGAGAGGGAGGAGACACCTGAAGCTGAGACCACGGTAGAGGATCATGCAAAAAGGAAGAAGGACACTAAGAGACGCACAGACCGAATGCTCGAAATCGAAGAGGAGAAACTAGTTATCGAGCGGGAAAAGCTAAAGGTCATGAAGGAAGCATTGCAAGAGCTGTCCGCATTCCACAAAGATTTAATGAAGTTGATTAAAACTAGAAAGTAAAATGTTACGTAACATCTATGTATCTTTGTTTCTATAAATATATTTCTTGAATATGCTTAAGAGGTAATATTAGGATTGTTTTCAGACTATAAACTAAGAAAAAATAAATTAAAATGCTGTGGCAAGTGCTGGATCTTAAAAAAAAATATATATATAAATACAAAAGGAAGCTTCTGAATTATGTGTAAATATAGGAGATTACGAAAAATGATGTTTGATTTTGGCTTTGAACTTTTTTTTAAATATTTTTTCTATGACCGTTTGTATTATTTAAAAATTTCGTTTTAAATTTTGTGAAAATAGGGAAATCGGTTTAATATATGTAAATGTTAACGATCGGGAACTTAAAAAAAAAAAAACATATATAATTTTTTTCTACTCTTAACAATTTAAAAATTATTTTAAAATGAATTTTCATGAAAATTAAAATGAATGAAAATTGTCATTGCTTTGCTTTTGTTCAGAATAGAAATATATACTAATTTATATTATACTATATATTTCAAATCTAAAGTATAATTTATTATACGATTTTAAAATTATGTTTGTGGAATTCGTTTTTGACCCAGTGCCCGCCAACAGGTTAAGGGCTGTCCACTTGCTGAGGAAATGCTGCCCCACGAGGGCTGCATTGGCTTGTTATTGTTTTGTTATTAATTTCAAGATGAGCGGAATTAAAGCGGCTTCCCGACAGAACACCGAGTTTGAGGAATCCACCAACGAAATTGTGCTGAAGATCCTTAGCCGCGAATACTGGCTGCCGCGGAGACAGGACAGTAGCAGCACAGTATGGCACGTCTACCGACAGATCGTCCGTTCCGCTGGAACGAAGCTGCGGGATTATTACTTCTGCACTGGCTGTAAGCGGGTGATTAAAAGCAGGGATACCTCCAGCCTGCGCTCCCACATCTGCCACGTGAAGTACCTGCAACAGAGAGCCGTTCCAGATGTGGAACCAAAGGTATGTCCGTCCCTGCTGCCACTCACATGTGTTTGAAAAAGTCTCTTACCGGCAGGCAATCAACGATGATAGGAGGTAGGGAAGTTAACCGGCCATCAAATCCATTGGTCCTACAGAGCAACTAAGATGCTGCTGGAGCTGTGGGAAAACAACATAAAACATTTCCGAAGTGACCGCAGCAGCCAGTACCGAATATTTCGGAAGATCGCCAAGGAGATGAGCCACTTGGGCTTGAAGCCGTCTGACATAAAAACCAAAATGGATAATATGAGCCAACGTTATAGGTAAGGAACAGAATATAGACATTCATCTTCTTAAAACAGTTTATGTTCAATACATTTCAGCCAGGAGGCCGAAAGAGTGAAAGTTACAGGAAGACCATCCAAATGGTCGCATTTTCATGAACTACAAAAGTTACACAGTGCCTTGGAGGAAAATAATAATCCTTGCAGAAATTCTTTCAATGAAGAAAATAGCTCCCCGGATATGGAAACCAATGAGATAATTAAGCAGAATGAAGAGGATGATATCCAAAATGATATTAACATAGAGGCATTGCCTTCTCTGGAGACCTACGAAGAAGAGCTTGACCAACAGGATCCATCACCTAAGCATTGGCATGGAGCTAAACCCTGTAAGGCTAAAAGGTTTATGGCCATCCAGGAGGAAAGGCTGGCTTTGGAAAAGGAAAATCTTAAGAGTTTTCAAACTGTTATGAAAGAGATTATGTCGTATAATAAGAACCTTTGTCAGGTGCTGTGTGACAACGAATATAATAATACCTAATTTCAACGTAAGAATTGTTTAAGAAAATAAAGTTGGTTTAATAAAAAGATGTTCTACCTTTAAAGATAATTTTTTCGGTTACTATTATTTTTATTATTATTAATATTCTTATTAATAATGTAAATAAATACTTTTCATTTTTTTTTTAATTTATTATTTTTGATAAATAAAATTGAATTCTTAAAATAAATCCTGGAAAAAAGTTTCCCGTTCACTAAGGGTTAATGTTGTGTTTATGCAGCCCTGGCATTGCGGTGCTGCCAACTCGTTTTTCCGCCTAGCGGTTGGATTTGCCATGAGCGTCAACATCGGGAGCAGGAATAGGAATAAAATGTTTATAATTAACGCCCCCGACGAGGAGGAGAAGTGCACCGAAGCGCAACTGGATATCCTGCTGAAGATCAACACCGGCGAGTACCGGCTGGTGAAGAAGAACAAGCGGAGCTCCGTGTGGAATGTATATAGGGAAATCGCCCGCGCCGATGGCACTAAGCTGAAATGGAGATACTTCTGTCTGGGCTGCAAGCGGGTGATGCAGTCCTCTGGCGGCACCACCTCAAACCTTCGTATCCACAAGTGCCATGTGCGGTATATCAAGCAAAATGGTGGTAGTCAGAGTCCCTCTGGCGACGCCTCTAATCGCTCTCCTTCGCCGCGCGTAGCAGCAGCAGCATCACAGACGCCACGCAGCCAGCAGAGTAGCGAGCAGCGGGCTCCGGTCAAGAGAGTGCCAACCTATGCTTCACAATACGAGCAGCTCTACGAAGTTAGGACGAATCCCTTGGCCAAGACCCCCGAAATGGAGGAAGACACGGAGGAGAACCATCTGGAGGAGGAGGAAGCGGATGGCGTGGATCAGATTGTAAGTGCTTCCAGATGGAGCTTTCAAATCATCAGAATTATTTAAGTATATCGCAAACCACAGATCGAATCTGAGCGCATCCTGGAAGAGCCCACGTCTGCGCCCAAGCCGCGTCCATTGTTAAAACTCTTCTCGGAGGACTCTTGGTCTTGTGAGCCGGAACTGGACCCAGACGAGCCTGAACCAGAACCAGTGTCGGTGCTGGATGAGCAGACGCCGATTGAGTTGGATCACAATGACATCCAGCAGGAGCCAGTGGGCGACTACAAAGAGGAGATACTACAGCCGAAAGGACTAGAAAATAGCAACCAATTCAATGCCAGCGCCCTTTCCGAAGCTGAATCCTATGCCAAATCCTGGGCTCATGCCTTTCTGCGTCTGAGCGATGAGCAAAAGTTCTACGCCAAGCGTTCCATCGACGAGCTGCTAGTCCTGGGCCGGCTGGAAAAACTAAGCATTTCCACGGTGACATCGTTAACCACTAACTTGTAGTAATAGTCAAGTGAATAGCGTAAATATCCTATATCCTATATCCCTAGCCTAAGACGTCCCTGTGTACTTTTTGCATATTTTTTAATTATTTACTTTTATTTAGAGAGTAATTTTAAGTGAGCAAAGATATTTTATTATGTAAACTATCCAAACCAAAAACAAAAAAAAACATCTTGAGTTTGTTTTAATAAGGTCTTGAAATTTGTTTAACAATTTTAAATTGCTCAATTTTGATTTGTATTAAGGGGGGATATACATGTAAACCAACATTTTTTGGGCAACTTTTTTTTTTTTGTTTAAAAAATAGTTTATTACTTAAAGAATATACTGTGTAAGTTTCAATATCGAATTCCAACTTTAAGTGCCTCAAATCAAGTATGCACGCAAGGTATACAAGTGTTAACATGGGCGCATCAAAAACTTAATACGTCATTTTCTCAGCTTTTAATTTTTGCATTTTTACCTATGCTTTGGACACGATTCACAAAAAACTATGTAACATATCGGAGTGAGTCAAATTTTATTATGATCAGCATGAAATTATCTTCTATTTGAACCTACATGGTTGTTATAAAACTGAGTATTACTATTTTTTAAGAGGGTGGGAAGTGAAAACTGATTACCTGAAAATGGCATT
>VNKB01003997.1:0-13242 GCA_008042735.1 Drosophila leontia
CATAAGACGACACATTGTTTGGGCAGCATTGGTTAAGCCAAAAGGCATTACCTTGAATCTGTATAACGGTCTGTTTGGCACCGTGAATGCAGTTAAGTCTCTACTAGATTCCCTTAAATTTATTTGCCAAAATGCATGCTTTAGATCTAAAGAAGTGATGAATTTAGCTTTGGGTAATCGTGATAGAATTCCGTTAATTTTCGGCTGCGGATACGCATCTTTAATTGTTACTGCGTTTACCTTACGAGAGTCTAGGCATATTCGAAACTTATCACCCTTTTGTACCACTGCCACTGGACTACTCCATGAGCAAGTAGGAGGTGCCTTTTCTATCACTCCTAAATTAAGCATATTGTCGACCTCAGTGTGTATTCGTTTCTCGACTGCAGGTGATACAGAAAAATATCTTTGCTTGATTGGTTTAGTTCCTGGGCTAATTTCTATTGCGTGTTCTAAGATAGATGTTTTCCCTAATCCATCCCTATTAAAATCTGGAAACAATGATATCACTTCTGACATCAGTGTTTGCTGCTCAGCATTTAATGAATCTGGCAAGGTCAGTTCACTGACATATATGGATTTGTTTAGTTTATTCATCAATCCAAATGTGCACCAAAAATCTATCCCTAAGTATAAATCTTGTCTCAGATCTGGGATTATGTACAGAGTTAGCATTTTTGTCTTATTTAGGAATGTTACTTCAATTTTTATAGTTCCTAGAATTTTATATTTCTGACCTCCAGCTGTTTCTACTTCCGAGTTGGTGAATTTGAAATCCATATTATCATTTAAATATTCCCTGGCAGCTTGCCCACTTAAACACGAAACAGTAGCTCCTGAATCCAATAATCCGCCATAAACCTTATTAAATATTTTTACTTCTACGAATGGTCTAATATCTTTCCCTACATGCAGTATGGCATCCAAACTAACCGTCAATCTTTGCGTTTGATACTTAACTTTTTTGTAAAAGTTACGCAACCGTAAAGAGTTTCGCTTAGCTTTGTTTTTCACTTCATGAACAATTTCTTTACTCTGGTTAAAGATTTTGTTTCTGACATTATTATAGTTTCTTAATCGGACATGGTATGGTATTAAAGGGTACAACTTGCCTTTTATGCTGTATTGCCCCAATTGTGTAGATGTAATGTACTTTGGCGAAGGATGAGCTAAGTTTCCTTCCCCATTACTCAGTTTTTTGAATTGAAACCATAATTGTTGTTGTTGTTCACTCTGCGGTTTTCCTGGCAGAATTCGCAATTTGGTTTCTTCACATTTTCTGCGCCACATCCCATACAAAATATTTTCTTTTCAGCTTGGCAATCAAAATATTTATGACCATATCTCCTACAGTTCCAACACAATAGCTTATTTTCATTTTCTACTTTTTCTCCTTGTATTTCACAAACTTTTTCTTTTAAGTATTCATTTACGCTTTGTTCGCCTATACTTATTTCATTCACTTTCCGATTATTCTTTATATTAAACGTATTACTAACTTCGTCACTAAAAGCTTCTCTTCGCGTTACCAGATTTCGTAAGTTTCCTATGTAACGATTCAGGCGAGATGTTGTTGCAAAACTCCGGCGCATGCGGATTTGCTCGGCTTCGCTCGTCGGCTATTGTGGTGGTGGTCTTGCCGGAATTTCGCTTTTGCCTTTTGCTACCAGTAACTATTAATTTTTTTGCGTGCAGCGACGAGAAAGGGGAAAGGGAAATCAAATTGTCACAACACATTTAAGGACGGGCTACTCTCCTCTCATCATAACATTTAGGGCTTTGGATCCTCGGCTGTTGTTGAGGTCCTTCATCTGCCCTCCCTGCCTTGGCCATCTCATCCACTCCTAACCATTTCCTTTTGATGACCCCTTTAAAAAAACAATCACAGGACTTACGGGGGCGACATGCCGGTGGAGGCAATAAAATTAATGATTTTTAGAACATTATAAAAATTATTTATTTCCTAAGTAAAAACTAAAAACATATAAACGAAACATCAAACGTAAATTAAATAATGCAATGCTAAACGATACAACTACAAAATTTCCTATTATTATTATTTGGACTTTTATGACTTTAACAGTATTTAATTACTTTTACTTTTCTTCTTTTATATATTTTTTCTAGTGAAGCCACGAAAGAAAACAATGAAACTTTGGTTTTAATAAATTTAGTTTGGTCATTGGTAGTTAAGCACAGTGGGTCAAATTGATTAAAATGGTGGCAATTGCCTTGATAAAAAACATAATTTTTTCTTTCTTTTTATTTCCTCTTTAATTTTCTTTTGAGATGGGGAAGCATTTGACATTTATATTCTTTGAAGATAATCCAATCTTTACACTCACCCTTGGCGCAAATCCATCGGCGAAAGCGCTTCCGACGAGGCTAGCTGCAGAGGAGGGGGGGAAACTGAGGAAAGAATTAAAATGCCCTAACACTTCCGACAATTCACATTTGAAGGCAATTGTGCCTTAACTATTTTTCTTCCTCGCACTTCTTTAGTTGGCTCACCACAAAAAAACATAAAAAAAACAATTCTATCACTAATTTAAACTTTTCACTAAATATACACTAACTTACATTAATTATTTCGCGACATATAAATTTTTTTATTTTTTGCTTTCTTTTAATGTTCTTTTTTTCGTGGTTGTTCCGCGCTCCCGAAAAAAATTCTGCCTCGCTTAATCGAGCGGTACATTTAAACTAACTGCTCTAGAAATGGGGAGCGGGAAGCGAGAAAAAAAAATAGGCTACCGATCAAAAAAGAGTCGCCGCTTGACGCTGCTCATCCCGCTCTACGTCTTGCGGCTATTTCCCTATTCTAGGTTGCCTTGCATGCTTAGAGATCAAAAGAAGCGAATGTTAAAACTGGGCGAAGTTTGGGGGCAAGGGGGTTGAGGGGCTCTTCTGCTCTCTTGCGCCGGCGCGCCAATGCTGTGGCCGCTTGGCGGTAAGCCGTAGCGTCGTTTTAGGCGGTCCGCTAATCCCGCTATTCCTCCTCTTCTCGCACAGTTAGTGTCCGCCGCAACCAAAAAGGAAAATCCGCTTTTTATAAAGCGCCGGGCCCTGTATAAATTTTCACCTTTTAGCAACGAGTCACTTTTCTTTTCTTCACAGAAAAACTCACCCTAGGGGAACTCAGCGCTTGTTTGAGATATGGGTATTAACTCGTTGGCCTTCTTTTAATTCTGGATCTCGGCCAGCGCCAATGCACAAAAAAACAACCAATATATTCCACTCGCGAAAACTGATTATTTGTTTTATTAATTTTTTCTCCGAGATCGATTTGGTCCGCTCTGCCGCCAAGAATTAAATGCAAGCGAATCCCGCCTCGAATCCAGCGGGAACCCTCTCACTAACTCTCCCCCTCCTTCGGGTCGCAGCCGATCGCTGACATTTACCCCCCGTTAGAGGTGGATTTCGCCAATTAGCTCCGCTCTGCACCTTTCCCTCTGCCACACTTGGGCTGCTCTAATACCCCCTAGATGGCGCCAGGAAAGTATCTTTGAGGTTCTGCGTCAGGCGTTACATATTCCAAAATCTGAAGCGATAAGGTCTGTGGTCTAACTGCACCACCATCTGGCGATTCGAATATTGTGAATAAACACGCAGGTCAGCGCAGATTACAAAACTCAAATGTTTTTCGAGTTATTTTTTCATATTATTCAATTTTAATTAATTTAAATTTTGAAAATATATAAACTTGCGAGAGATAAATCACTAAACTTTGTAAATATTTGAACTATCAACAAATATTTACAGTCACCAATCCACAAGGCCGTAAAAATGTTCGATATATTCTGAAGCGAAGAATCGATATTTTAATGTTGCGATATACAAAATCAATATTATTTTGGATTTATCAGACCAATATAATCGGAAATAATTATATTTCTTAAAATTTTTGATAATATCCGTTAGTTAAACTTAAAAAGCTATATTTTTCGTTATTGAAATTATTGGTATATCAACTTTTACTATATATTTTCTGTGTAATTTATCCCTATCTCTTTCAGAAATGCCACAGCCAAAACCCTACGAAAGACCCGCCGACTTCATCGATCCCGGAAAGCCTTCGAAATGCAAATGGCATTTGGGAACCACCGAGAAGTCGCCCCACACGCAGCGGGGCATTGCGCACCGCCAACAGATCACACCAAACATCCTCGAGGTGATTGGATGCACTCCCTTGGTTAGACTGAATAATATTCCCGCCAGCGAGGGAATCGAGTGCGAGATGTGTAAGTTTAAAATTGAAAAAATATATTTCACACCTCAAAAATACTATATAAAGTTACTTACTTTCTCTGACAGATGCCAAATGCGAGTTTCTTAATCCCGGTGGATCGGTCAAGGATCGCATTGGCTATCGCATGGTGCAGGATGCCGAGGAGAAGGGTCTCCTCAAGCCAGGATTCACGATTATCGAGCCAACTTCTGGAAACACAGGCATCGGACTGGCCATGGCGTGTGCCGTCAAGGGTTACAAGTGCATCATTGTGATGCCGGAGAAGATGTCCAATGAAAAGGTATCGGCACTGCGTACTCTCGGTGCCAAGATCATTCGTACACCAACGGAGGCTGCCTACGATTCACCCGAGGGCCTGATCTATGTGGCCCAGCAGCTGCAGAGGGAAACGCCCAATTCCATTGTCCTGGATCAGTATCGGAATGCGGGCAATCCTTTGGCACACTATGACGGCACCGCTGCCGAGATCCTGTGGCAGTTGGACAATCAGGTGGATATGATTGTGGTCTCGGCCGGAACGGCGGGCACAATCAGCGGCATTGGCAGGAAAATTAAGGAGCAGGCTCCCAACTGTCAAATTGTTGGCGTGGATCCCTTTGGTTCGGTCCTGGCCCGTCCCAAGGAGCTCAACAAGAGCGACGTGCAATTTTATGAGGTCGAGGGTATTGGCTACGACTTTCCGCCCACCGTCTTCGATGACACTGTGGTCGATGTGTGGACAAAGATCGGTGATCCCGACTGCTTCCCCATGAGCCGGCGTCTGAATGCCGAGGAGGGTCTCCTATGCGGCGGCTCCAGTGGCGGTGCAATGCACGCTGCCCTCCAGCATGCTCGCAAACTGAAGAAGGGCCAACGTTGCGTGGTCATTCTGCCCGATGGCATTCGCAACTATATGACCAAGTTTGTGTCGGACAACTGGATGGAGGCCCGCGGCTTCAAGGAGTCGGTTAACGAGCATGGCCACTGGTGGTGGAATCTAACAATCCAGAAGATGCAGCTTCCTGTGCCGCCGGTAATTCTCAAGTCGGATGCTACAGTGGGAGAGGCCGTAGCCCAGATGAAGCAGCATCGCGTGGACCAACTGCCCGTGGTGGATAGCGAAGATGGGTAAGGATTATTGGATTATTGAATTGGAATTGAAACATTTATATATGGTTTCTTATTTCTCCCCCATAGTTCCATTTTGGGCGTCGTTGGCCAGGAAACGTTAATCACTCAGATCGTGAGCATGAACCGCCAGTCCACGGATCCCGCAATTAAGGCACTGAATAAGCGCGTGATTCGTCTGAATGAATCCGAAATTCTGGGCAAGCTGGCCCGCGTCCTTGAGGTGGATCCCACTGTGTTGATTGTGGGCAAGAACGCCGCCGGCAAGCAGGAGGTCAAGGCACTGGCCAACAAGCTGGACGTGACTGCCTTTATCACAGACGCTGGAAATCAAAGCTCCAAGGCTAATGGTACCACCACAAATGGCAGTGGCCACTAAAACGCTAATTGAATTAGCTTTATGGGAGTTGGAACCCATTCTCGAAATCAACAATTAACCTACCGACCATCAATTTATTGCCTAATTCCATTTTTTAGAACTATTTTAAAATTTTTTAAACTATTTTGGTAATAAGAACTACAAGTGCAAATCTAATAGAAAGTTTCAAATGTGTTCTAGTGGAATTAGGTTATTTTACGTAAACAATCTGCATGCATTTTATCTATTTGATAATAAATATCTTATACATACGGAATATCATAGTGTGTTTTTAATGGAAGAATTAAGCGCTTTACAAATTTTATTTATTTATAAATTAAAATTATATCTGAAATGAACTTTAAAACCACCCACAAATTCGAAACAACGTAATTTGATCACTTTTTTCATATCTATATATATATATTTTTCGTTCGATTTGCTTACATTTTGTGTTCTTGTTTCACTTTCCATTTGAGAAATATATTAAAGTAAAAAAAAAAAAGTACAAAAACTAAAGGTGTGCAACAAGTAGCCACAATTAATACTCGGTGAGCAAGAGAGATTCCCAAATGATTCGAAATAGAGATACAGAGAGAGATGGAGATAGAGATAGAGAGAGAGACAGGGGACTATAATGTACAAACATAGAATGGAGAGAGATAGAAGATCGATGTGACATCGAAAAATCGTAGGTTATCTCCTTCCAGCTCTCAAAGAGATGGCTCGACCCACACAGGAATGTTTGTTCCGACTCTGTAAATCCTTTAGACCCCTCGATTTGGCAGATCCTTCACCTTGTAGATGCGCACCAGCCAATGCTCCGTGGTATAGGCCTCCTCCAGGACATCCAGCTCAAAGTCCTTATTGCCAATTTCCGCTGCACGCACCCGATCATAGCCCTGGGCCTTGCCACCCTCCGTGTACATCTGGCCAAAGCGATAATAGCACATCTTGTACATGAGACAATTGAGGAGCGTGGGCGAGCCCTCCTTGTCCACACGGAACTCTCCGTTGGCCGCATAATAATCCTTTTCACGGATATGGGCACCGCGATCCGTGCTGCCGCCAATGCGTACCATCCACAGGAACTTGTTGATGTCATCGGAGGAGTAGCCAGTGAGACCGCCAAAGATGACCAGGACATAGTCCACATCCAGTTCGCGCATTATCTCATAGGCCTTCTCCTCCGACGAGGCCATGGCCTGACCCACGCGTGAGATATGCGTATTATTCCAAGTATTGTTGTCCACCAATATAGTGCGATTGGCCATGGCTGTTATTTGGTAGCCATAATCCCACCAGGACATGATGCGAGCGTCCTGGGGAAAATAATCACAAGAAATACAAAGTTTAGTCACCGAGTTTCTAAAGGAAAGGAATTATTAGTTTATTTCCTAGTCAGCTAGTTTGTTTAGTACTCATTATGTTTCATACTCTTCCTATCAAGAATTTATACAAGTAGTCATCATTTTGGCAAGCCAGATATGTAAGGATGAACCAGGATATGAATGGCAATATATACTCACTTCCGGTGTATTCATCTGTAGCCAGTAGTAGGCCTCGCGAAAGTCATCAAAGATGATACGACCGCCGTCGTGCGATCGAGCGCTCAGGACAATACTGGGCGAGGAGTACGCCTCCGAGGTAACCCACGTGCAGTGCAGGGTATAGACAATAAGCATCAGCGTTATAATGCCCACAAATCCAATTGCCACCTCGCTCTTCACACCGCCCGTCTGTTGTTCCATCTTTTTGTGCTGCCGCTTGCTCTCGACGCCGCCATGCTTTGACGACGAACTGCCGGCATCCACACTCTTGATATATTTGGCCAACAGATGCGATACCGCAATGCCGGACAGGACACACATTACGGGAGCAAGGACCAGCATGAGACGTACCATAACGCCGGCAAAGTATATACTGGTGACACCGTACAAGATAATGAATATATTTGAGTCGGTTAGCTTCGAGAAGGAAAAGTACAGGCCGGCGGGAAAGAGAAACACCAGAATCTGGAAATGATAAATAAAATAATATTTAATAAAAGCAAACATACATCAAAATCAAGTGATTTATGGACTCTGCCTCAGCGATCAAAGTGCAAGGTAATCATTCAAGTGCATTAAGACGCAACACTCATTCGCATCGTTATAAAGTTTTCATCTTTGGGCTGTACAATTATACTAAGAAAAACAACAAAAGCTTACCTGAAGATCAAAGTAAAAGGATGACCAGGATGTCGGCTGATGCTCTGACACAGAGGCAATAATTGGAATGTGATTTTTGGCATAGGACGGATCCAGCAGTGAATAAAATCGACCCGTCCAAGGCGATACCTTGCCGGTAATGGTCAGCAGAGTGCCCACAACGAGCACCACAGTGAGTAGGCTGGACATCAGGGTCTTGAAGAGCAGATCAAAGTGCTCTTTGGGTATGCGCGAGCGCAGATAGTCGACAAAGGCGTGTATCTGGCAAAGACCAAATACTCCCAAGGCCTAAAGAGGGTGAAGGAATTATGAAGAATTAATAATAATAATACTAAAGTTTTTTGGTGGTGTAATAAGAAGGAGAAGCTACTTTTAGTGATAAAATCAGCTTGGTTGTTCGTACTCATTATGTTTCATACTCTTCCTATCAAGAATATAATAAAGTATTCATCATAAAATGATCACTAAAGGTGCAACCTTCTGCTACTTTAAATGAAAAGCATTTTTTCGTTAGCTTACCAGCATATGCTCCGAGCTCTGTATGGGCTGGAATCCCACAAATGAAATCTGCATTGACAGGATCGTACCCACGCAATAGAGCGTACTGTAGGCAATATAGATTCTGTGCGAGAATCTGCCCGTTATCATGAGGGCTACAACGTGCAAGGGTATGAGGTTGATTAGAAACACATAGCCGCCCCACGAGGAGACCATGTAAAAGTAGGCCAATGCCGCCATTGCTGACCAAAAGATGGTGCCCGTCTTCACTGCCTTGATCCACAGATAGTAGGTGAAGAGCATGCAAAAGATGGCGATGCCCTCATTGTCATACGATCCAGCCACCGATCGGGAGATGTAGCCAGGAACGATGGAGATGAGAGCGGCGGCCACCAGTCCAGCGCCAGTGCTCTGAAGGGGAGTTAGGAAAACAATTACAGAATAAAAACCACGTGCGGAAAATAACCTTAAAAACTCACATGAATCTCCTTGGTAAGAGCATAAGTAACCAAAGTGGTTAGCGAGGAAAAGAAGGGCGCCAGGAAGACGCACACATTCCGTATGTCAATGGTCACATTGAGCAGCCACATGAGGCGGTATAGCGCCGCCGAGGTTACCATCAGTCCGGGATAAATGGTGCCGCCAATGATGCGGCCCAGGGGATACCAGGCGCGGTCATCGAACCAATTGTGGAACTTGTAAAAGCCCTGCTCGGCCAGGAAGCGAGTGGTGCGGTAGTTAAAGTAGGGATCGAACTCATGGATAACACTCTCGAAACGCAGTACGGAGAAGAGGCGCGTGGCGAATGCTGCAGTCAAAATCGAAAAGACGGAAATTGAGTATTATTTAATGCTAGTGGTGGCAAGTTCGAGTCAATCGGTATATCGATTTCATCTTTCGGTGAGTGTTTTTACTACAGCAAGCGACGCTTAGCAAAGACACACACCTGCTGCGTTAAAAACCATCTTTAGATGGAAATATCGATACCGAACGCTCACGAACCAGATTGGTTTTTTCTTTAGCTTTTATTTTAATAACAAAAGAAAATATTCCAAATATGACCAATTAACTCACACAGAACTGCCGCCAAAATTAGAATGGCCAGTTTAACTAGGTGCTCCTGCTTCTCCCATGTGAGCAGGCCCCTGGCGACGCCGCCCACGTCAACCGTCATGTCTTTTTTTCTCTCTCGCCTGCCGGCGTTTTCGCCGTTGTTTATTCCAATTTAAAGACTCGAAATTGACCGGTCTGTGCTTTTTTAGATTCTCCGTATGCCTACTACGATTAATGGATCACTGCACAAGGAGTATTGTCACTAATATACGAAAAAATTGGTTAAAATAATGCGCGACAGAACTTGCAGTCCGTGGCAATTCGAGAGCTGACGTTATCGGTATCGAACTATCGCCTCATGGCACAAAACTATCGTCAGCGGGTGGCAGCGGCTTTTTTTTCTATTCTTCTCAAAACATGGTTTTTTATCGAGCCATACTTTTGTTATAAACATTTCCATCGACTAACTTATGTTGGGTGACTAACTTAAAACATTTAAGCCGAACCGGCTGTTCTTCCTCTTATTGTTGTCATTGCCAGCTGTTTTTACGCTCTCTTTTGAAGCTTCGCTCCATCCCTCCCTCTTGCACTCTCTCGATCTCTCTCATTTTCCTCTCCCAATTGCCGCTGTTACGGCGTAAATAATCTCCAAATTCAAATACTTTATTTTATGTATTTATTCTTATATTTTGTTGTGCTATTTGATCCCCTTGTATTATTTGCACGTTTAGAAACTTCTACCGTGTGCGTTTGCGAAAGGAGAGAGAAAGAGAGCCCACGCAGAAGAGAGGAATACTGGGTCTCAGTAGTGCTGTCGGAACTGATGGCTAGAAAGTAGCTATATTTAGCGGACAAATGAGAGTATTGTTTAAACAACAGACTGCAACTGCAAAAAGAAGTTATAAAATAATTATTTATTTTAATTTGATTAATGGAATAAATAATCATCTGCATAAACAGATATCAATTTGGTTTTCACTAGGCCCCATTTTCCAGCTATTTTCAGCTTTTTTTTTTATTGATAATCCAGCTTATTTTTGCTCCGAAAAAATGGCATCACTGGTGAAGAGAGCATTTGAACAAAATTTATATTTAAGCCACCGCAATATACTATCTTTGTTATTTTTCAACCGAGCGCTTGCTACAAGACTTGCGAAAAGAGACAAATATGACAACAGAAACATTCGTATCCGATTAATCGCCGGGCTAAAATATAAATTAACTTGCTATTGATATTTATAAAAAATACACATATTCTGATTCCCATACACGAGACCACAAAAGAAATCGGATCGCCCTGTCGCAAGCGCGGAACAAATGCAAGTGACTTCTGCTGGTAAATAAAAGTTTGCTTTTCCCATTAAGAAAAAACCATAAACTCGAGCGTTAAAGGAATTAAAAACAACGTACAACAACAAAGAGAGGAAAAGTGTGTGTGTGCATTAGCTTTAATTGTTCTTGCAATTGAATAGTTAAAATCATTCATTTTTTTCAAGTGTTCGGTGTCATATACATATGTATTTACATATACAATACATGGCACACATGTACATAGGAGACTGGCGGCGAAGGCGTTGTTTGTGTTTTTGCTGCTCGACTTTTTTTTTCAAGTTGCGCCAAAACTAATTTAATAATAACCATTAAAGTTGCATACGTATGTACATATGTATGAGTGAGTGCAAGAACGGTGAAAAATCGAACATCAACGCTCTAAAAAAATGTGGTATACGATGCATGTGTGTGTGCGTGCGGGTGGTGGCAGCGGCGTCGGCAGAGGCAGCGATTGCAGTTGCCAGCACGCATCAAAGAAGTACAAGAAGAAGAAGAAGTAGAAATGGATGATTGGGGAAGGAAGATATGGAGTTGGTAAAGAGGAAAACAGCAACAAACCCCAGCTCCTGCAGCTGTTTCTCTCCCCCATGTGTGTGAGTGTGAGAGGGTGTGTGGGTGTTTGCATTTGCATAGCATTTCTGGCATGCAACTTTACAGTGTATGTTTGTGTGTGCGTGTATATTTATGGAAGCTAGTTTGCCTAAAAGAGCAAAGAAGAGGTGAGATTGGGGCAAAATAAAGTACGTACATACATACAATGTATATTTATTCGAGTTTCAAATAGCCGGTTGACAAACTAGCAAAAAAAAAAAGCAATTGCAAAATTTGCATCCCATTGAGAGAAATTTTGATTTAAGTACGAAAATTAAAAGCAAACAAAAAATGCTTCCCAGAAATCAAAAGCAGCTGCTGCATTCCAAAAATGTAGTAATAGATTCAAAAATAGATTGAAAATTGAAAAACCTCCCTAAATGGCCGCGTGTGGATTGGCTCTGTTAGTTTCCAAGTGAAGTCTTCTTAGTTTACTTCACTAATTTTTTTGTGATAATCGTCACGTGTAAGCTTACCAAAATAAAAACAAAACAACAAATAGCGAATCGTAATTATTATAAAAAAAGTTAAATAACTACTGCTATTTGATATCTATTTAAATTTTTAAGCTTTTAGATAAGATACACAACTTATCTTTTTGTGAGTTCATTGTAGAATTTCTTGAAAAATTTCTTTCATTATCTAGATAAAAATTTGCTTTGTTTTTCACGAACAGAAAAAGTCCCTGATAAGAAGTCATAGCCAAGGCTTTTTCGGCTCGGTAAACTTTATCGTTTGGGTAAACCAATGTGGGGTAAAAGTTTTTAGAAGTTAATGTTATTTTTTCGGTCAGAAACCCATTAAAGACTTAACAACATTAAAGACCTTTAACAGAAACATACCCTATGTATTGGAATAGTTTTTCTATCCCTTTGTTGTTTACAAATTTACATATTTTAATATTTAATGTTTCGGTTACAAATTGAAATTGAACGTATACTGCGAAAATAACATGGTTGTCTGGCAATCCATCAATTTTCGATGGATATTCATTTTTCCCAACCCATTTACAAAGTGAATGAGCGATTAAGTAATTTGGTATCTTTTCGCTGTCTTAGTTTTTTTTTTTTTTTCAACCCGTTGCCTTGCTTTGGTTGTTTTCCCTTGTTTTTCGAGCATAAGAAAGATATAAAAATTGAATATGGCATATGTTGCTGCCTCTTTATTGTTATTGGTATAATTATTATTTTTTTTGTTGCTGCTTTTTGTTTTGTTTACGCGTGGGAAACGGAAATTGGCAAGAAACCGGAGAGAAAAAGTTGCCTCTCCACTCGCTTCACCTTCTAAAACTGCTACAAAGTTATTTTATAACAAGAAAGGAAGCTAACTTCGGCACGCCGAAGTTTGTATACCCTTGCAGATTGGTTTATATTATAGATTTAAATGCTGAAAACACTCACAAAACAAAGTTTCATTACATTTTATCTATACTTATTATGTTTACAGTTTGACAGTTACAGTTTTACATTCCCAGCTTTACATATTTTATACATTTACCGATCGCTTCTATATCTATAAGATATAGTTGTCCGATTTTTATGAAATTTATACAAAAATTCTAGAATAATAAAAAAAAAGCTTATATCTCAGTGTAAATAAAAATACGTTGAAAACAACGAAGTTATAATTTTTTCTATTACTTTTCCTATCGTTCCAAAAATTTATCGAACATTGTATGGCAGCTATATGATATAGACGTCCGATCCGGCCCGTTCCGACATATATAGCAGTGAGAGCATATAGAAGACTATANTGCAAAGTTTCATTCAGATAGCTTTAAAACTGAGGGACTAGTTTGCGTAGAAACGGACAGACGGACGGACAGACGGACAGACGGACAGACG
>VNKB01003998.1:0-29526 GCA_008042735.1 Drosophila leontia
TGTACAAGTAGAAAACCGCCGTTTTCGACTAGGTGGTGCCACCTTCACAAAACGGTGAGAAATTTTGATTGGGAACGCCAAGTGGTGAGCTAAAATATCGGTCAACAACTCTACATTGTCTCGATCGTGTATTCTTATTGTCTATCATTTTGTTGGTGCACGAAAATGTCGAAATTCGAACCGAATAAGCGTCATTTGCGGGAGATTTAGCTTTTCGCGTTCAATTCGAAAAAATCGGCAGCTGAAGCGCGTCGAATGATCGTAGAAACTTATGGTGAATCGTGTATAAGTGAAAGAACGTGTCGAGAAGTTTAAAAATGGCGAGTATGACGTGGAAGACAAGGATCGACCGGGTCCTGTGAAAAAGTTTGAAGACGCGGATTTGGAGCCTCTGCTGGATGAAGATTCTTGTCAGATACAACAAGAACTCGCGGTTTCCTTGGGTGTGACTCAGCAATCAATTTCCCTTCGCCTAAAAAGCTTGGGAATAAAATTATGAAAAAAAAAACGGCGATTTTCTACTTGTACACCTAATAAAATCTTTAAAAAAATGTATAAATACTTTTATTTTCTTAAATATTATTTCTCGTTACTTATATATGTAATCTCTCTTAATTCATCATAATTTCTTTAGCAACCCTCTTTCAAGCCACGACAACTGGCTGCTTCTTGTAACTGTTTTATCTGTTTTGCATGTAGGCTGAGTGCCACGCCCCCTTTTGCACTGGTGTGCCACTCATTAACCTGGGTGTATGTGTGTGCAGTGTGTGTGTGTCTGCTGTTAAGTCCTTTTGTTTTTCAATCTGACAATCGCCAGCTTTCCTCCTGCCTGCAGCCAGTGTCTTCCATTGTCCCAGATATATATTGTAGATATAGTCATTGTGCTATTTTCCGCTTGATTACGGCCAAAGGATTTTTGGCACACACACACGTACTCACACCTCACACCCACACACCCGCTCCCCTCGATGGGCATTGTTCATTGGCATTTGACCGCGTGTTTGGCACTCGCAGATCCGCAGTGCCAGCGTCCGCTTAATCCCACCCGAAGGCTCCACCTCGCCTGCACCTTGGCAACCATTAAGTGGATACGCTTATTATCCATTGTTCGGCGTTGATATGTGCCCGGAAAGAGCGTCCTCCGCCCACCTTCTATACCCAACAGCCAACAGGCAACAGCCTGACCTCACGGAGAGTCCTGTGTAATTTTATTCATAAACTCAACTAAAACACATTGCCGGCCTGAGCTTAGCCAGGGTTTCAGTGTGGTGTTTTGGTTATAGTGGTGATGTGGCTGCACTGAGGGAATTTTTTGGGACTAACTGGGGATTATCTAAAGTTTTATTTTTAATATTATTATTATATTTCCTTCATTTTTGATTTTATATAAGCAAAGGAGATTGGGATAGGAATATAAAACGTTTGTTTTCCGAATAAAATTGTAATACCCTGCACGAGTAATTGATTCAATTCGCCCAGTGTATTGTGGGGATGGGAGGCTGTTTTGTTTTCCGCCGCTTATTTGCTGCTGGCAGTTGGCAAGGCACCAAAAAACACGCAGCAGGCGGCTGGCTGGTTTGGCTTTTGTGTCAATGAATACAATAACCAAATTAAACAGCCGAAACGGATAACCAAGGTGATGCAGCAGCACCACCAGCTCCATAAATAAAGTAAATCCCCCAGTAATATGCTTACATACCCTGCGAAGGGGTTAGAACTCGAGTCTGAGGCTAATTGCAGCTCACCGGCTAATAGATACTTATCTGAGGGATCATAACAAGAAGAATAATAACAATAATGCCTGGGAAAAAATCCAAACATCTCTGTATTTTGATAAGCAATTTGTTTATTTACGTTTATTCCAGCATAAATTCAAAAATAAACGCTGCGGGGACATTTCTACACACAAAATGGCAAACAAATAATAATGATATCGAAAAACCGGGAGACTCAAGTGCCAGGCAAGGACCTTCCCACACACAACCACACACACTCCCACACAATTGGATAGACCCAAGATCTGTGTCCTTTAGATACATTTTCCTAACCTTTTTTTCCACTAGAGTGAACCGCCTGCGAAATGAAAGAACCACTCGAGCTCATCGTTGTTCCTCCACTGCCTGTTAGTTTCTGTTTCTTCCTCCCTCCAGCTCTCATTTTTATTTGCTTGTTTACCTTGCTGATTTTTCTTTATGCTTTTCTTGTGGGTTTTCCGAGCAAATTGCGAGCAATTTAACTGCAATTAAATTGCAATTTTACCACACACAGAGGCCCGTACTGAAAGCGGTGCAAAATGCCTCACAAAGCCGTCGTTTCTCTCGATTTTTTTTCACTCCTGAAGAGGCCGGCATCCATTGTGTGTTGCCTTGAGGTAAAAAAAAAAGGAAAATAACACTGAAAACCTTTGCATTTTGCAGATTTTACAATTATTTTCGCACTAAAAAGCGAGAGGCGCCGCCCCTTGACTTTCTTTGTGCGCCGCGCATAAACAAAATGGCCGCCTTCTTATCTGGCCCATTGTGCCAGGTAGTATTCCTCCCCCCAGCTCCTTGCCCAGGACCAACTTTCCATCTCTGTGCAGCGGCGCGTGCTTTATAAATTGTATTTAAAAGATATAGCAAAGCGCAAACACAATTCCTTTGAAACGGAATGCCACAAATAATTGCTGGCCTTGCTTCGCTCCGGCGCTGCGGGCTTTGTCCCGATATCCTGTTGGGCATACAAAGGATCCAAAGGGGATTCCGGGGCTATAGAGGCTACGGCGGCGGCGGCGGCGGCAGCTGCCACTTGAGGTAGGTGCTCTAATCGGGGTTTACTTGGGGAATATGCCAAGTATTCTCCTTAAAACATAAAGCTTTTGGTTTATTTGTCTGAAAATCTCCTTGGGATGAAAGATTTCCTGTTTCGGGTACTTACATTATTTAAATTTCATATCATTTCAAATAAGTATAACTAAAATATAGAATTAAACTATCAAATTGCACAGGAAATCGGAAATATTAAAAGGAAATGTTTACTATGATATATCGAAAAAATATCATATAACAAGTAGCTAAATTTTAAATATATTTTAAATTGATCGACTGATCAACCTTTACATTAGATATAGAGTCTCCATCTATACATCCCCATTTCCTTCCGTTCCTTGTAAGGAGTGTAATCCTTTTTCAAATACCAAATAATCGAAGCCTCTACGTGCTCAAACTGCCTAATTTGTTGTGACCAAAATATAGTTATTATGCAAAAGACTTGAGTATAAATATTAATTACAGGTTGGCAGGCATCTTGCCAACGTTTTCCTTGCTCTCTGCCTGCTGCTCCGGCCATGTGTTGAATATTTAATTTAATTTAATTAAATTCACTTTGAAAATAACTTTGCAAGGCGGCGCGTAATGAGATAAATTTGCATAAAAATGTCTTGACTTGTCTCCTTTCCCGGCTTGCCTGCATATATCCTTGTAGCCGAAAGGAAGTCGTGACGCCGGGACAAGAGGGGAGCGGCGCTAATCCTTTACAGATGAAAATGCTGGCATATGCCAATGCCAGAGAATCAGATGCCAAATTAAATTTTAAATAACTCTCCAACAGAGCGCGGATAACAACATTTTCAAATGTTTAAAAAAATTCGCTACTTATTGAGAGAGAGAGTGGAAAAAAAGGAAACAAGCGGGGAGCACGTGCCGCACATAAAGGCTAGCGAAGGTCCTTTTGTCCTCGCTGGATGCTGTCGCTGCCTCTAATCCTGATTCCGTCGGCTTAATGTCACCAAAACATATTTCACTTTCACGCAAATCGAAAACAAATTCAACCCGCCGCTAGATACAAAAAATAATTTGTCTGTCGCATGCACATTATCCTTTTCCCCCCTCGTCGTTATCCTGTTGTGGCCTCAAGTGTGCGTCAAGTCATTGTGCTGGGTCCTGTCCGGCGGTCAGTTTTGGCTCGTTATTTCGCCAGCCTGCCATTTATCTCGAGTGGCATGTAGCCAAATAGCCAGCCGATGCATGAATTATGCGTTTTGGCTGTTTTTGATCATTTTTTCCACTCTCTCGAATCGTATTTTTACCCAAAAAAAAGAAGGAAAATAAAAAATTATCTGTCAAAACTGTGAAACTTTGTGTGGGCACAGTGGGGCATAAACAAGGAATACTGTTTATATTTCTATGATATTTTTTAGAATTAAAAACTTGGTACTGAAACAGCAAGATGGTCTTATATTCTGGAGTATTTGCAATTTTAATTTGTAATTTTATATATATACTTTTGATTGAAATTTTTAATATTAAATATATTTTTTTATAAATATATAAAAACTTACTGATTCAATTAGTTTCTCCACTTAAAAATATGTCAAAAGAATTAATTTAAATTATATTTTCATTGCTCTTACCAGATGCCTCTCCTTAACTCCTATTAACTAAAATTCTAAACAATAAAAAGAAACCTTTAAGAGCCATTGACAACCACTGTACCTCGACCCCTTCAAATGTCCTAGCTGGCTTGGTCGCACCCCTTTTACCCTAATAAACTTAACAATAACGGCTTTTGATCACCCCAAACCCCCGGCGACTGTCATAAATAATTCTAATAATAAATTAAATGCATCCGCAACTCCAGAGACCGGGTCAGTGATGAGTGAGTGAGTGAGTTCCATGGGCGATTTGCACCCCCATTTGTCTTGCCAGGATCAGGACAGACAGACAGTTATCCTTGGCCATTCGGCACGAGCACACACACAATACAACCCATCTCCTTGGTCCTTAAACCTTTACAAAACTCAAAACTCACCAGCATTTAATCTGTGTTTGCTGGCAGGGAAAGTCAGTTGAGCGTGGCCGGAAAATTGAATTAAATGGTTAGAGAAACTTTCTTGATTTTTAATTACCAATTTCCAGGCAGAGCCCAGGTACCAGCTACCTGGTAACTGGTAACTGGAATGGCTCACTCAATCAAATGTGTGTAATGAACTTATTTACACACTTTCCGTGACGAAATTTGATGGGCGCTTGCGGTTGAGCTGAGTTTGGCAAATGAAATTCGGGAATGTCACCCACAGACGATGCCAAGCATCCAGGCATCCCAGTAAGCCCGGCATCCATCCCCTGTATTGCCCAGTACCAGGAGGATACCAACCCCCAATCATCTCTGACTTTGCCTTTTGACACGCCAAAGGACACTTGACCAAAAAGTATTAATTTTCAAAATGTTAAAAAGGTTGTTAATTAGAAATTATTACAAGTTGAGAGAGATACTTTGATTATCATGTACATTTTCCTGATATTTTGTTTAGTTTAGTTAAGACACTTTTAAATGACTTTTTAACCCATAAGAGACTATAATAAAGCATAAAAATATCGAAATATCAATAGAATAAGTATGATTATTCATATTTTAAGGGTAATCCATTTTCCTAAGTCATCGAAAATTATTAATTCATCAACATTTAAGTATTTGTACAAAGAAATAAATGCTAGAAATTACTGTGACTGAAATGGGTACTTCAAACTCAGTTTTTAAAATTGTTTCCTGGTTTTTATTTATTTTTTCTTGTTAGCCTTAATTTTACACAATTTTTCTCTCTCTGCAACGACCCCAGAATTGTGCGGAATCCACCTCTTTCCCGGCCTAAATATTACAAAGTGTTTTTGCGCCCGCGGCATTGCGTACCACAAATGGAGGGCGTTCTCTTTAGCTGGGGAAATGGAGAAGGAAGGAACCGGGGAACGGGGCGACGTTTATTGGCAATAATTATGGCAGGCAGCAGATCAAACACCCAACCATCCACCAGGGGCGACCCCAATACCGGGACAGCTCCATTCCACTCCGCCTTCGGGACCAGCAGACAATGTCAAAGTGTGATTTTTCGCTTGAAATACTTTGGAGCAAATGCCGCCCTTGTCTCCCCCAGCAGAATGTTGAGTTCCCGGTCGAGTTCGGGTTCGGAAAATATGTTTTACTGGCATTTTGAATTATGCTCGAGTGCTATTGTATTATTGCCTTGTATATAGATGAGCGAGGAGGCTGTTGTGGGTGGTTCGTGGAGGCTTACCATTGAAAATTGAAATTTATCTTATATTTATTGAATGTAGATTGTGACAGTGATGAAATGTGGGCTTAGAATAAGGTAGAGTGGTGAGTTCTTTTAATGATTTAGCAAGGAAAATGGGGGAGTTATCAGTTATATCATTTAGAAATACCGAAATCTATAAAGATGAATCGTCATCAGTGTTAATTTCCCTTTAAAGTTATATTTCGGCATTACTTTAAATTCAAATTAAATCTTAATTATACAAATTGTGTAACGTATTTAAAATATTTCCCTCTTTTTTTTATACAATTCCGCAGAAAATCATCTCATTTAGCTACATAAAACGTCTTTCCATCTGCCTGCATTTCAAGTCACAGCTGAAGTGGTTGCGACTCTCGACCAGAAACGATTTTAATGTATATTATATTCAGCATTTAAAGATTAAATTTCCTGGAAGTGAGTGTGTGCTTCCCGGGGCTTCTACAGTTTTATCCTCCGCAGCACCCGCTCCTCCTTACACTGGAAAACAATTTACGGGAAATTGAGAGGGATACATTTTAACAACATTAAGGGATTTGCATAGAGAATGTATTTCTTAGCTCTCGACACATTTCGACTCATATTTCTGGGACCTTATTGGAAAATTTACTTTTCTAAAAACACAAAAACCTAAATTTTTTTTCAGTGCACTATATTTCCAAGATCGTTGGCAGCCATTATACGAGGGCTGGCTGCGCCTGCGTTCCAAAACGATTCGAGGCCAAGCCCAATATGGAGGGCCGGGCACATAATAACCACTTGAGTATGTTATATATAAATGCAAAGTAAACTTGTGTTTTTGTACATGTGTATACTTTACACATAACTTGCTTTTTGTTGGCATTATGTGCGCATTTCAATAATAATCGGGCGGGCGGCCTCACAATGAACACGCGAGTGCCCACAAAGGACGCGAGTATATAGTGTGCCCATTGTGAGGATGTGTGTGTGTGCTGCTCCCTGATCCTTTGTTCGCGTCCTTTGTGCAATGTGTTAAAAAGTTGTAAGCATTCTCCCGATACCGATACCTCGATACCGCGATACCGCAATACCAATTGCAATTGAGGCTCGCGCAGGCGCGACGGCATCTTGAATTTCCCCGATTCCCAGTCCCCTGGCACATCCTGCACCCAAGCTGGATTTCCAGGAATGGGATTTTTATGAAATTGTAATTCAATTAAATGCCAAAGTAGGAAGTTGTACTCCTCCATTGTTCGGATAATTGTGGCTGTAATTGATATTTGCTCGCTCGGCAATTCAATTAAGTGCTTCGACAAAAGATTAATTGTCCGTGTGGGCGAGGCCCGCGTGACTGGAATACTTTCCGCAAAGAAGGAAGGATACTGATCAGAGTTGCCTCTGAAATTTAATATTCATTTAAATGTTAAATCTATTATTTTTTAGTCTATTAAGTGCTTAAGAATTCCTAGAATAATTTCTGGACATTTTTATGAAATCTGATGATAACTTCGGCTCTTGTCTTAGGTTCGATTTAATAAAGGTTTATTTATTTTTAGTTATTATAATATTTTTGAGTAATATTTTTAAGTCAATCAAGGAAATAGTTTCGAAAGTTAAGCCTTGGCCAAATGCCTGAAGTTCCCCTTCCTTTTCTCGGCAGTTTCAGAAAATTTTATCAAAATTCCCCTACTTATTTTCAGCTTTCTGCTTCAACCCATCAATAAAATCAATACATATCTATCCAAAAAAAGGGTAAATACTGTCCCAGCTCTGGTCCAGCTCTCCAGCAGCTGCAACAGAATGACAAGGCGACAATTCTCGGTCACATACACATCGCTCATACGCAGTGGATGCCAGCACGAGCCTGGGGTTATAAATTGTACTATGTCACACGCATGACGTCAAATCGAAATGCCTTGTAATGCGAACAAGTTAATGCGGCACATGGCGAATTATGTTTCGACATCAACGGGAATCGAGAACTGGGAAGATAACTGAGAACGGAGAACGGAGAACTGAGAACCGAGCAGCGGGTAAGCGATAAAAGACAAAATAACTTTGTTAACGAGGCTCTTAAGCACATGCACACGCCCCCCTTGAGACAAACGCACAACAAATGGTTGTCACTGGGTGGGTTACCCCTTCTCCTTAGAGCCTTCTTTCCTCTCATCACACACACACACACACTCGCTGAAAAGGATGTGGAAATGTTAGTAGAAAAATGCCAAATGACTTTCACAGGGAAAGAAAAATTATGAAAATCTTGTTAGGCTTGAAAGGAAATTCCTTACAAATAATGGATATTTTTATAGTCGAAATATGTACATATTTAGTTATATTTTAATTCTAAGGGTTTTTTGGATCTATTGCAAGGATATACACATTTCGGCTTACCGAAGTTGGCTCCCTTTTTACCTAAATTATTAATGTTTAAAATTTCTGAACCCTTACAATATTTGTTTGATTTTTTTAATAAATATTTATCTTGTAAATTTCTTCTTTCAATAATTTAGTAGTTTGTTTAAAAGGAACTAGATTTATTTCTTTACTGTGTAGGAATGGGACATTTTTCTGTGAGATGTGAAATAAAGGTTATAAGGAATGGGTGGCACATTATCCTTTCGAGAAATGCTAATGTTATAGCAGCCTGAGCAGCCACCCAGTCACCAGCCATATAACCGAAAAAAGATAAATATGCAAATGTGGTTTTTTCTTGTCTTGCCAAGCTGCTTTCTCGATTTCTTATTTTTTTTCTGTCATTTCTCCATTTGGCATAGTTGCGATGGCTATATGAAGTGGAAGTCGTTAATGTGCCGCTTGATATCCTTTTTTTATTTCTCAATATTTTGTAGAGAATTTTAAAGGGTTTTAGCAGTTGCAAATTATTATTGGCATTAAAGAATAGTAAATATAAAAACTTTTTACTTAAATCATCTTTATATATACATTTTTATTTCAAGTTTTCAATGACTAAAATAAAATATATAAAATAATAGAGGGCATTTAAAAGGGTTCTTCGTAGAAATTCCCCAGTTTGACTCCATTGAATTCCAATCTAAAATATTTTTAGCTATTTTTTTTACGAGTTTTTCGCCCTTTTTTTGCTACAGCAATTTATACACTAAACTTAATTTGAATAAAAATCTGCGTAAATTGCAGACATACGCCCATTTCCAGGACACTGCTCCCGGGGGCAAGAGTTAGAGTTTCAGAGACAAAGGAAAGGTTGCAGGAGGGCCAGCAGAGCAACTGCATCCTTTGTGTCCTGACTAATTCGGTTACGGTTCCGAGGCTCGATAAAGCGATAACCATTAGCGGAAGGCATTCGGTTAACTGCGCGTGTCATTACAAATTATTAACAATTCCAAGAAGAGGCCCAGAGCCCTGTGTCCTGAGTCTGAGTCGGCGAGAAATGCCAAACAAAAGTCGGAAGTTGCCGAAGAATTTGCCATCAGGGTGTTTTGGGTGACGGGCCAAACAAGGAGTTTGCATGATTTAAATGCCATTTTAATTGAGTTTCAGCCGGGGCCCAAAGCTATACATAAAATATATGTATAAAATATATATATATGGATAACCCCCCGTTGCTGTGCAATGCCAACAAGCGCTTTCCGACCGCATTCAAATGAAATTTGCCACCAGCTGCGAGAACGAGAAAGATCGGAGCTTGTGCGTCCTCCTCCTCCAATGGAGAAACATGTCGCATGCCGCTCCTAGGACGAAGTAACAACGCCAACTATGTGGTATATATCTGCAGTTTATAATAGGGTAAATTTATAGAGGTAGAGGTATAAATTTAGAAATTCTTTTTTATTATTTATAAAAGCGTAAGGTTTTCAATTAAAGAAAGAAGGAAAAACTATTTATATCCAAATTAAAGCGTTAAATGTCTTTAATATGTAAAAAATGTAATAATATGTAAAAAAATTCATGTCCTTCTACAAAAATGATAGAGCTGCGAAAAACTCTCCAAACTTAAACCTGTTGATTTAAAACTTAAAAAATTATGCAATTTTTAAGGCTGAAAGTGTCATTTAATTTGACCACAGCTGTCTAAGTGGGTTGCAATGCCAAGTGGCCAGGACTCGCGGACTCGGGAGTACAAAACTCAAGACAACTGCCTTGGCAGCGCCATTGCTGTGCTCGCAATTATGAAACTATCCCGAAAGTCCTGAGAGCATTTCCGCCTGCCATTGTGTGTGCGTATGTACGTCGCATCTTTGAAACTTTTCCCATTGGCTGATGTGTCCTGTCCTCCAGCCATTGTGCTTTGCGGCAAACGAACACTAACGCGAACGCGAACTGGAACTCGATCCCGAAATCAATATCAGTTGTATCCTTCGGCAGCAACAAAAGAAGCTGAAGCCGCGCTGATTGACAGAAACAATTCAAATAAAGGAGTGTATATAAGGGAAGGACAATCGGAGCGAACAACCCTTCAGCACTCAACTACATTTTGATTAAAATTTCATTTGTAGCTGCGCTTCCAAATACAATACATTTATTTCCTTTGAGTCCCCACCAACACTCGCACTCGCACTCGCACACACACAGAGAGCGAGGGAAACGGAAAACTACTCGAACAACAAAGCGCACAAAAGCGAATCCTTTTCAGTTTTATTTGATTATATATATTCGCTTTGTGTGTTTCTTGTTGCTTCTGCTGCCGCTTGTCAACATTCCAAAGTTCCAGAAGGGGTTGGCAGAGCGGAGCGGAGTCCTGGACACCGAACCGGAGTCCTTGGCCAGCCAACCAACTGCCATTCGTCTGTGAAATAAAATGTATAACTTCCATTATTGTTTTTTTTTTTTTTATTATTTAGTCCGCTGGCCGTTTGTCGCCTCACTGACGCCCCCATTTGTTTCCTTCTATATTTTTTTTTCACACGGTAAAAAAATACAATAGTTGTTTTCAAATATTACAGAACTCTTAAGATATAAATTTATATTTCAAATAAGCCTTTTTTGAAAACCACTTTCTTTCCTAATCTCTTTAATTCTTTCTTAAAATAATTACTAAAGGTTTACTATGCTTCTTAAAATATAGTAAATGTTAAAAAATAATTACTAAAGCTACAAATATATATATTTTCTAGAAAAATCTCTCCTTTCCCTGTTATTTCCCTTCAAAATACTTTCCAGTGCTTGTCATTTGACTATTTTTTCCTCCACTGACTGATACACTCTTGGCTTTATTTTAATATTATTTTAAATGATATTTTTTGCACACTCCGCCTGCGTGAGAGCTGTCCGTATTGTTTCGTCCTGCCAACCCCCTACCACCCTCCTTTCTACATCTCTCTCTCACACACACACACACGCACACACTTTCGGGGCTGCTCCTTTGTTCCTTCGCTCGCTTTTGGAGTAGCTCTTGAGTTACGTTGCCATTTTCGTGCTCCGGTTGCCGTTGCTCCTGGCTCTCTTTATTATATTTGAGTCTTTATTTTGCATATTGTACCCAGTGTTTGTTTTTCATCCGTCTTTTGTGGCTCGAGTGCAGGGGACATAGTATATATAGTGGAGAGAATTGCTTTTTATAGTGTCGGACATTGGACATTCCTTGTCAGATTAGTTGTATTTTAATTTCGTTTTATTTTCAAAGGTGTTTGAGGGGTCATTGTTGACTTTGATTAGTTGGAATATATACTCTATTTGTATATTTTAATTTTAAATAAAATGTTTTTTAAATAAATAAGCAAATTAATTAAGGGAAGGATAGTAAAAAAATATATATAGAAGCCCAAATAATTGTAATGTTTTGTCTTTGAAACATACTGTTATATTTTCCTATTTTTTGTACATTCTTAATTATTTAACAAACACTTTAATACATTTTTGTAGTACATTTTTCATTGTAAATATTCAAAATAAATTCATAAATAATTTAAACAGTCTAAGTAACCAAACCCTTGAAAATACATCAAACAAATTGAACTTGATCGAAATCTATTAACATCTTACTCTCCGTTCACACGTGCCAATTATTTTGGCTGATTTGAAGGGAGATCTCCGTACTTTCCACGTGTCCTGCACAAAGGACTCGACACACTCGCAAGCCCACAAATCAGTTGACAATTAAACAAACAAATAAACTGTTGGATAAACAACGACGCCCCTTGATGAGGCAAATCACGGCATTTAGATATTTATCGCGCTCTCGACCGGGTTAACCCCATCGCAGAACCACCACCCCGAGACACCGGGGGAGTGGCGGCCACATGGTTACCCAACCACTTACCACTTGGGCTGAGGATTCAAAGTCGGAATCACACGTCGATGTCAACCGCAGAGACAGGGCGACACACACGTGACATTTGCGCAGTCGAAAAACGAGAATGAAAATCAGAATCAAATCGCTTGACGAGGATCGTGGATATGCAAACACAATGGCGGAGTGCAACCACCCCGGGCCTCGGATCCGTCCCACACCTTCAGTTTGGGTGGGTTTTAAAAAAATAAAAAAGAAATTAGGACTAAAAATATCCCTAAGGTACAGTTGCCGTGCAGCGACAAATTCCACAAGGAGGGGGACATTTTGTCGGCTGGGATAAAAGAATCAAACCGAATCGAACAGGGCTCCTAGCTGAGGCTGAGGGGCACACACGGCAAATGTAAAAAATCATCCGAAAGACAACAAAAAAACAACTAACCAAACACACGCACACACAATATGTAAATTATGAATTTTGTGTAAACAAAACCGCAGAGTGAGTGCATCAAAGAACAGGTCTTCGGGGTTAGCCATTAGGCATCCATCCCAGCTACTGTATTAATTCATATGCTCATCTGTACTCATAGCCGGCCACAGTGGTGGGCAAAATAATAGTTGTTATTTGATATATAGTAATTTATTACCTTTGGAAATATATATATCGACTATACAAGTAGGAGTTTGTATATGGTTAAATAATAATTAAAGCCGCATAAACCTGTGTTCAAAGCCGTTAAAAACCCACCTTTTAATATCCTATAAAAATCACTCGAAGGCAGCTCCAATAATGTTAATAGAAGCTACAAAAAACGTAAAACTTTACCCAAAAAACCACCTAAAACCCTACCACAAACCTCTTTCAACACCATTTAAAATTATATCTTTACAAATTATTAAAAATCTTTGCTGCCATTTATTATATTATTGATTTCATTTTTTGATATTTAAGTTTCCATTACTGAAACATTTCATAAAACATATCAATTACTATTTTTCTGCCTTTAGTTGTTTATGGAAATGGTCATATCATGTGTTGGCTGCTTGGGCGGCAAACACAACTAACAACCGAAAAATCAAAAACAAAACAAACCGCACCGATCCGATCCGAAAAATGAAACGAAAAAATAAAAAAAAAAATTGATTTCTCATCGTTTTGGCAGTTGTTGCTCAACAGACGCGGCGACGCGGTTTCACTATTCCCTCTATTGATGGACTCTCTGCTTATTAGCCGACTGTGACTGACTGACAAACTGCCCCTACCTCAGCCCCAGCCCCAAAAAAAATTAAAACCATTGTGGCACAGTGGGGAAAGAATACATTTAATATTATATGATTTTATTTTAATTCCTTTTTCTACTCTTAAATATATTTTCAAATGTTTTTAAATACTTTATATTAGGTTAGACTTTGGGAGTAATTGAATTTAATTTACTTGGAATGCTGTTTACGATTTATTTATTATTTTGAAGTTACTAAGATTTATTTAGAAACACTTTTTAGAGTTAATAATTATTTAAAGCTTAGCTCTGTGACATTTATATTCCCATTACGACTATATTTTACATAAGGTGGCTTCATAGACGAAGGACTAATATTTTTATTTATAATTACGAAGAAAACATATTCTGAATTTACTTGGACTTATTTATTAATTATTAAATAAGAAAGCATCATGTAAAGGAGAAATAAGAAAACCCAGGAAAGTAAAATATGAGGGCTATATATTTTTAGATTTGCTCAAATTGAAGTATTACTGAAATTAAGAATATAACAGAATATTTACTTAAATTAAGACAAGGTTTGGTGAAATATATTTAACATTTATTTATTTAAACCCAATTTAGCCAATTTATCCTTATCCAATTTAATCGCTTAAAGGCCCTTTCCCATGGCTGCTGGTTCCACGGTGTCTCTCTCTTCAGTTTTCTGGCGGCGGCAAAAAGGTCTGGGCCACCTACTTTACACGTTTGCTACTTGAAATGGCATTTGTTTTCCTTTCTTGGTTGTTTTTTTCACTCATCCCTCCGGTGTCTGTTGAAAAAACAAGGCATCTTCTCGGGGGGACTGGGGGTTGCTGCTGCCGCTGCTGCTGCCAAATTAGTTGTTGCTACATGGCCTCTGACCTGCCGCAGGTTAAATTACCCAACGAGACTTGTAAAAATAAGTTTTTGAAATGTGGAAAAGCAAATAAAAACAAGTGAGTGAAAATCTGTAAGAGACCACCCTTGAATTAGCCTCCGTAAAAGACATGTGCACGGTGTAAGCAGCTAAAGCTTTTCGCAAGGGATCTAGTATATTGTGTTGTTCAATTAATAGAGACCAAAGAGATCTGTCATAGCTCTGCCATTCGCGTTCAATCTGATCATTTTGGGACTTGGAAACTATAGACATGGTTACTTTAGTGATGGAAAGAGGAAAGACGTGCTTTCTCCAAGTTTTCCAGAGAATGCCATTCAGATCTGTTTTACCGATATTGAAATATTTTCCAGTTAAGTCACTGCAATTAAGAGCAGTAAATAAACTTGAAATATACAAGAATATATTATTCACCTGTCTCCGCAATCGTTGTACCACCAACCGCCGCCATAAACCTCTGCACAATTGGCCTTGGATCGGGTATTATCCCGATCAATGGTGCTGAACTTCATGCCCCTGTGAACACCCAAGGAGTCCCCAGCTGACCCGGAGTACCGGCCCAAAGTCTTCAGACTGTAGGACTCCTCCTCGCTTCCAATTTGGAAGCCATCGTAGCGAGCGAAGCGGCTATTCGAGTGAACGTCCCTGAGGTAAACGTACATTGGAAAATTCCTTCGGGAGCTACTAGGTCATGCCAGGGACAACTGAAATTTTAGGAGTTACATTATTTTATAGTCACTGGTACCGAATTTTTAATAAATACTTTACTGAGTCTCCTAAGGCAAGCTGTAGTTGATCCGTAATTAAGAGTAATAATATAATCCCCAAAGCACACGATTTCATGGTGAAAGGTTCCGCAGCCAAACGATAACTGAACATATTTTAGACAGGAAAACGTCTGAAATCTAGATTTTGTTATATTATATTTATATTTTAACGCTAAATTATTTTTTATATTCACCCGAAGAATAATGTACAATACCATAGAATATATGACTTTTTTGAATATTAATCAGTAACCATACTATATATTTGTGTACTATATATTTTTATACACCTTGGGGCTATTATAAGTTCAGTTAGGAGCTAATAACGCTGTGTTATATTTTACGATTATATTATTTACGAAGAGATAAGGATTAATGATTTTATTCTAAGGTTTTCTGATGTCAATTGAAGTGAAATTATTAATTCCTACAATACCAAAAGAAATGAAAAAATAGCTTCTCAATGGAAAAAATGTTTGTTGGCAAAGTAAAGCTTTGTTTTTTTTTGGTTAAATAAAGACCTTTTGCAGGTTGCGTTGGCCTTCAAAGGGTCTTTGAAATGTTGAGATAAATAATAACAAATAATGAAAAGTCTGCGACAGACCGTCCACCCCTGTCTTAGCCGGGGGAAAAACATATGTTCCGGCTAATCCTGGGCGGTTAAGTAACCCCTTGTCGTGGCCTTGGGCTGGAACTGGAACCGCGACACTTAACCCCCTTTAACCGCCATTCCTTGAGTGTTTATTTGCTGTTGGTTGCCTTTTAATTGACGGCAAGAAAGGGGCATGTGCCATCTGCCGGCGGAAAACCCATTCCCATTACCCGCTTCAGATCAAAATCTAGAAATCTCTGCTGTTTTTTGTGCCCTTTGGCACTGTATCTGAGGTTCGATCTGTCTATTTGCTGGTCGGTCGGTTGGTCGGTTGGTTGGATTGTCGGATTGAATTGTTTTGTGGGTTCTTCAAGGGAGTCGAGTCGAGTCTCCTTCCCCCATTTGGTAATCGCCTGCTATTAATTCATTGTCTATTATCAAGAATTTCCATGCCTGACATTGTATGCATTTTGTGCCGCCACTCGAGGAGCATATGCATGTTGCCCGCTGGCCTCCATTCTCTATTCTCGATTTGGCTCCTGTTTTTGCTCCTGTTTCCGCTCGCTGCCAGTGATGGCAGTTTGTCTTTAGTTATTTTTATTTTTAGAAATGCAAGAATAATAGAAATTCCATTAAGAATATTAAAAGTAATAATAAATCTTTGGAATACAAATCTCCAAGAAATATTCTAACGAAAACCTGTTTATTGTAGTTAAGATGATTCAAAGAACTGTCGCTTCCTTTAAGTATTCTACTTCCTTGACAATAGAAAAATATATATTTAAAATTTGCTAATACGTAACTTTATAAATTATAAGTTTAGTACAGACTTGAAACATGAACTGAACTAATTTCGAATAGCACATCATCTTTTATACCATTTTCTACCTTGCTTTCTAAGAAAACTAATGCTAAAAATTACGTGTTCTGAGATGATTTAATTCTAATAATTGTAATTTAATTATTTTTTGATTGAGTTTAATTGTTGGGAATTCTGGTTTCCAAAAAAAACAAATGCTAATACAAAAGGCAGAAATTGATAAGAAAAGAAAGCAAAGCCAGATCATTGCTTAGTTTCTTTTACTAAAATGTATTTAAAATATATTACCAATTAATAACGGAAAGAAAAATTATATACAATAAAATTTTAAGGTTAAAGAATTCTATACTTTATCCCTAAAAAGAAGCTAAACCCGCATCACAGCTCTTGGCGCTCCTCCAGCTTCATTGTTCGGTGCCATAACTACTCTACATGGTCCTGGGCCGCTGTTACTCTAAGATATTATCGACAGCTCGTCCTGCTGACTGACTGGCTCACCAGTGTCCTCGCCACCGGGCTTGCCCTCGTCCTCCCTTTGTCCTTTGGCCATTGTCCACTCGAGTTGCGCTATCCCCTTCCATCCACTAGCCTGTGCCATCGGTATCCTTGCCTGGCCCACCGGCATTGTTGTGTGTCCTGACAATGGTACATAGAACGGGCCATTGTTCCGGGGGCTCGAGTCCACATAAATACATAAGGGCACACAGGGCTCGGGCACAGGCACAGGCACACATCCTGGACACATCCTTGCTGTTGCTGTTGACTTTTCGAGTTTGGCAAAGGCGCACAATGCACAAATTGATATCCAATAATTTAATTCTGTTATCCATTCAGTCGCATGTTGGAAAATAGTTTTGTAATTTGCACTCGGCATGCGTGTAACCGATATTATTGTGGCCGTGCTCCTTGTCCTGACCCTTCCCCCTTCCCCCGCTCCTGGCCCGACTATCCGACTTTGGGCCATTGTAAAATGTTCCCCGGGGAATGTGCCGGTCATGTGTGGGCATTAGTTTTATTATAATTTTGTTTATATCGTGTCGTGTGTCCGGCAAAACAAAAACAATAACAACAGGCCTGGGGATCCGTTTGGGCGAAAAAGGATTTCACACTCGGCAGGAATAGTTTGTTTGTCCAAATATAGTGGCAAATAGATAATGACGCTGCGGATTAACGCTTCGCATTATTATAGTTATCGGCCTTTGTGCGCTGACCAGTTTTCGGGTATTTTCCGGTTGTGGGTGGCCTTTTATAATTGGTCCTGCGTTTCTTATTTGGGGTGCTGGTGGCGAGTCCTTTTGTTCTCCCCTCACGATTATAAATTACGTGCTGTGCGAATTAAATATTTATTTGGCTATCCCGGACGCCCAAACAATAGCGAGTTTTCAATTAAATGTTTTTATTAATTGCTCTGATTAGGGAAAAATTGCATAGGCATTTATTGATTGATTTAATTGAGGGGTTTTAACGGGATAAATAGATGATGATTTAGTTTGACTTATATTCGATGAGGCCCAAGTGTGGGAAATGCATTGACATTTAAAATTATTTTAGGTTTATGTTTTAATCTTGGCAGAAATGTAAAATTATATAAAGGCAGTTAACTATCTAAAATAATTTCGGTTTACTTTTCTTATGTATTTTAAGGTAAAAAGTTAGTACTAATGACTTTTTCAGGAAACAACTTTTTAGGATTTTAAAAATGCTATAAGTCATGCTTTTTTCAGCAAGAAATATTTATACATCTTTTTAAGGAAGACTTACGCTTCAAAAGTGCAACCAATTTAACTTTTTTGCCCCAAATTCTACACGAAAAAATTCTATTTAAAAGATAGCTGTGAAAACTATTTTCCATCAACTTTTAAAGGAACAACATAATAATAAATTCCCTAAATTATTCCACAAAACTTCCCTTAAACACATAAGAAATATTCTTTTTAAATTTGCTTAATTTTTTATTTTTTATGTATTATTTTGTAGATTTATGAAATACTAATATATAATAATTTATTAATTGGAAATATATTTTAAATACTTCTTTTTTAACAGAAACTAAGCAATGAGCTGGCTTTGCTTTCTTTTCTTATCAATTCCTTTTGCCTTTTGTGTTTCATATTTATTAAGAATAATACCATAAAGATCACTTTTATCAGCACCAGAATTCCCAACAACAGATCAAGTTTCAAGTCTGTAGTAAACTTATAATTTAAAATAATGAAGCTGTTTGCATTGGTGCTCCTTCTCACGATTGGTCTCCTGTGGGTCGAGACACGTCCTTACGATTACGATACGGAATCAAGACTTTAAAACGCGATGTTGAATTATGTGGAAAGTCTTGAAAATTTTCAAAATGAAATAAACAGAACGTTGGATTTAGTTGAAAAGGTCATCGATATGTTTCCAAAATCGAGTGACGAACTAGAAGATGAATATGAGTCTACCGATTGAGGGTAATTTATAAACATTAAAAAAAACTCACAAATAGCTTCTTAAACTTTTTAATTATTTACAGATTCCTTAGAGAGCAACATTGTAAAAATTAATGTGTTTCCGGAGATCTAAACGGCATCCTATGGCAGCTCTTCAAATATTAAGCTTAAATTCAAAAGATGATATTTAAATTAATAATTATACCTATATTGTTAAGGCTAAAATCGAATAAAGTTAACCATTATGGCAAATTTTTAACATATTTTTCCTAGACTTGCTGTTGTTGTTATCCTCTTGAGTTTGGCAAAGGCTAACCATGCACAAATTGATTTCCAACATTCCCCTGACTTTTTTTTTCGTTAAAACTTCCCCCAAAGATATGTACATGTTTGTTAAGTTTGCTTCATTTTCATTTTATTGAATTATTTTGTAGATTTATTAAATACTTTAACACAGTGTTTGAAATGTATCTTTTATCTAATACATAATATGATATTTAATATATAATTTTATATGGTTTATATGGTACACTCGGATATCTCAATTAGGTAATCTCATCGTCATCGTCATCGTCTGTTTATAATATTAATTTCAGCTAAACAAATACATTTTATGGCTCTTATAACTGGGATCAAGTGATTTGCGTTCTCTTAAGTATATTATTACGATTTCTATGTTACAATACTTGTGCTAAGATTTTAGGGGTAAACTATAATTTACACTTATTTTTTAGGGCATAGCTAGAACAAATCGAGATGATGCTGGAGGGAAGAACATAGAAAATATTTAAGAAACATTCAAAAATAAAATAATAGAAATATTCCCTCTTGGGATAATCATTTTTAGCATATTTCCAATGACATTTTAGTTTGAAATTAATTTCCAGTGATGGCTTATTCGTGTTCAGCAATTTTTAGAAACGATTCCTCCCCCCAGCTTAGGTTTGTGGATCTATGATTTGGCATTCGGGAAAATCCTACTCGAAAGGCCGGAAGACGGCGGCGCCGTTGGCCTCCGGTTCGCTGCCTCAATCCTGGGAGTCTCCGGCATTGCTGTTGCGATCCAGCCCAATGCCTCCGGCTCCATTTGACTCCGACTGCTCAATATCCGCCGCACTGAGCACGCCGGGCAGGTAGCCAGTGCCGGCATAGGGAGCGGACAGGAACCGCTTGGCATGGGCCTGCATGAAGGGATGGTAGCGATGCGTGGGCGAGCCAAAGACCGAGGGTGGGACCAGCGGCGAGAAGGCCGACTTCATGGGGAAGGGGGGCGAGGGCGGCACCTGCGGCGGCGTTGGCGTCTGACCCAGATCCTCCCCAGCCAGCATGCACTCCATGGCCTGGAGGACATCGCCGCGGAAGCGCTGCATCAGCTGCTCCACATCGCTGCGTCTGCGGTTAGGAAAGACCCGCATCAGGACATCGATGGGGGATCTCTGCTGCTGGAGGTTCTGCGGATGCTGCGGCAGATTCGGTGGCTGCTCAGGCGGATGGTGGTGAGCTGGCAGTCCGGCGGCGGCCAGGAACTGTGTGTGGTGATAGGGCAGGAAGCCCTGGCCATGACTGCCGCCGAAGGAGCGCAGCAAATGGAGATTCTCAGCGGGCGTGTTGGGTGGCGACTGGCTGTCTTCCTTCTTCAGGCTGAGATTCTCCGGCGTGGCCTCGTCTGGCGCCGAATCCACATCTAGGTCGGACTCTGGCGAACTGGGTGGTCCGGTGCGGGCGGGCGACAGGCTGGCGGTCAGATTGAAGAGTCCGGCCACCTTGGGCCGCGGGCTGCTCGGTGAGCCCGATTCGGAGCCGGTGTCCTGGTCGGTTTCATTGGACAAGGCTGCGCCGCGTTTGGAAACTGAATGAATACAGGATAGAGGAGATATTTTTGGGTTAATTTTATGAGATAAAGAATGGCTTTTATTTAAATATAACATTTTTTTAAATGTTATGTCATATATTTCGGGATCTTAAAGTCATCCTATTTTTCATTCACTTCATTCTTTGGTCTGCTTTTAATTGATGACATTTTCAAACCTTTTTACCAATTATCCTATTAAGAGTGATATCCTTATTCAAGATCTAAACTCCTGATGCCAGAATTGGTTTTCCCAGGTAGCAAAGTGGAAACTGTGCGGTTTTCCACTTGACAGAGTTCAGAGCAAATAAAAGTATCAAATGTAGAAATGGGAAAAATGTAATCACGGGAATCGCAAACACCGAGAAGGATGCGCAGGATGCGTTGACATGCCAACGTGGGACAACCTGCTGTTGTTTTTTATTGTTTGTTCAGAAATGAAACAAGCTATATGATATTTTTTTTCGGCTCTTCTTTTTTACTTTTTTTTTTTTGTTTGATTCTGCGGATGACGAAGCCGCAGTGAAAATTTAATTAAGTTCGAGGGGTGCGTGGATACCAATATATAATATCCAATCGCAGCGGTAACCGAAAATAAAAATTCAAGCGTGAAATCGTCTTGGATTTCATTGCAAATAAAAAGGGAGTCGAGTACCTTAAATATAGACAGGTTCCTTTTGGCTCTCTCCTCCCTCCCTGCCGATTGATTCGCGTGAGAATCCTTCTGTGTTTTCCTTTCTCGTAAAAAGGCGAACAAACAAGGACAAGTGAGCCACCACACGGGGGAGTATCTCACGTTTCTTCCTTGTCCAGGGGCCCTCAGCTTGGGCTTGTCTTACCCCCTGGCAGCCGATAGTCCTAATGATGCCGAACAGGTCCTTGATATCCTTCTGCCCCCGTCAGACTTTGTAACTGTTTGGCATTTGATTTGAAAATAAGGGGAGTTTGAGTTTTTGTAAGGCAATCTGGTTGAAAATTGACTGGCTTAGTCGGGATAATACACAATAATATTGGATAATGTTACAATCACTTTTATTGTTCGATCTTTGAGAGGGTTTTCTTGTGAAAATCTTGTGAGAAACTCTTTGGGTGGGAAGTGGTCTTGCTTTCTATAGTTATTTATCTTGTAAAATAATAGTTCAAATAGACAGTTAAGCCCATTGTACTTTAGTTTAATAATATTTAAGTGTTTTATGCATTTTTAACATAATTTTATATGAACTTTTTATCATTTTTGACGTTTCAAGGCTTCTCCTTTGGCCATGTCAAACAGCTTTTAATACAAAATTTAATTTCTTGACAGTTCTTTAATAAATCCACACCCTTCTGCATAAAATACTCCTTGTTTAAGAACGGCCAGGCCAAGTGCTGACTTCTTAACGAGGACTTTAACTTAATTGTTGCAATTTGAACTCGTAAAGGTCCTTGCTGGATCCTGTTCCTGGGGTTTTCTTTAACTCGCAACCCCAGGACATTTTCATGCGCCGTTTAACAAAGTGCTTAGACTGCAACTTGGCTGGCTAAGTCTTTGTCAAAACAACACCTACACCCCACACACACTCTACACACACACACTTGCAGGTATGCACATGCAACCGCGAGTGTGGCACTTTATGCACCGTTGATTTCTGAACAATCGAAAACAAATTTTTCTTAACACGCGCTCAACGTATGCCCCCCAAGAATCTGAAGCCCTCTTGGGGAGGAGGCCAGGCGAAAAGGGCTTTTTAAGGTGCGGGAAATGGCAGCGGAAGTTAACTACACAGAACAAAAATATATATATTTATGGGTAAATAATAAAACACATTTTTTAGGCAACTCAATCAGAATATTATTGTAAGACATTTAAAAGAGATCAAGATAAACTGTGTTTCTCCGATGTAGAATTAATTCTTTTATAGATTTCTTCTGGTTATTAATAAACATAAAACTTGTGATAACTAAAACAATTAGAAGCTCTAAGCTATGCCGCCTTTCTACCTAGTTTTCCCCCAGAAATCTCTTAATTTCTGAATAACATCTTGTTTTCCCCCGTGTAAAACCTACCATAAGTATTATTTACTTGTTCAAACTTACCGGGACTCTCGTCCAGCTCGGTTCTCGTGGGCGAGAAGCCTACGCTGAGGTGCTCCGAGCGGGTGCGTCCTTCCGTATCGGACTCGTTGCCATTGAAGCGCTGCGACTGCTGGGAATGGTGCCCAAGCTGGTGCTGCTGAGGATGTGGCTGCTGGTGGTGGTGTTGGTGCTGGGACTGCTGCTGCGGCTGGTGGTGATTGGGAGTGGAGCTGGCCTCAAAGCCGTCGCTGGGCGGCGATGGTATACCGCCGTGGAAGACGCCGTTCTGGCCGGAACTTCCATTTGCCGATCCTCCGCTGCCACTGTGATTGGGACTATGGGGCGTGGGCGTGGCACTATCGCTGTTGCCATTCTGCTGGCCAGGAACCGAGGTGTACAGGAGGCCCAGCTCACGGGCCTCGTTCTCCTCCTGGGCCTGCTGGCGACGTAGGGCGACCTGGAAGAGAGGGAACAAGGAAATTGGAGGAAATTTGACCTTTTAGTAAATGAAAAATGTAACACGATGAGGGATTAATACGATAATACGATTATAAGTGACTTAGAGAGTATGAAGTGCGGAAGTTTTGGGTGTTAAATATATTTTAAACGTTCTGTTTTGACAAATTTATATACGATTTTAACGAAATCAAGAGTAAAAGTTTCTTGAAATTATTTTTAAATAAGAAAACAACGTTTAAAACTAGTTTTTAAGTACAATATCAAAAGATTTATATGTAATTTATTAGGATTGAACTTGTATTTGCAGTAAGACTAGTATTTTGAGATGTCAGGCTCAGAAACCAAAGCCATGAAATCGCTGATATTCAAGGTAGATGAAAAGGCTGACTTTCCAAAATAATCAAATCAAAATTATCTACCATTTAGAGTAGCTAATTGGTTAATGAAACCTTTATTTAATCTAATATAAACCAATTTATGAAAACCCACCTGAGCAGCCATCACCCGTTGACGTTCCGCGATCAGTGTGCACTTGGCGCAGACACAGTCCCGCCAGCGGCAGTAGCGTTTGTGGCCCTTCAAGGCGCTGACCTGCAAACCAGAACCTTGTTTAGTAAAAACCCAAATTCGGCCAGGCCAAATCCTCTCTAGACGTACCACTCCATGGTTCCGGCAGCGGGCACACTTGGGTGTTCTTTGATATCTTTCCGAGGCGGCGCGCAAGAAGAAGGCGGGCGGAAGAGCGCCCAAAACGGGATGCTGCGACATCAGATTCTGCATGTCCACGCCCGACGGCAGACTCATGTTTATAGTTTTTTATTAGCTTCTTATTTAACTATTATAAATTGTAACCAAGAACTCAAGAGTTCTTATATCTGACACTTGACACCACACTTTAGTTTTTGTTTTAGTTTTTTTCAGATTATTTCTTAGCGCTTGGCATTATGTTTCCATGTTTATCATTATAGTTTTATTGTTTAAATATCACCCGCACGGACGACATGACACACTGAGGCCTCGGTTGCAACTGATTCAACTTTTTGGCCAAAAAGCCACAGAGCAGCGCAGCAGCAGCAGCAGCAGCGGCGGCGGAGCAGCAGGAAAGCAGCAGCAATGGCGGCAAGCGGCAACATTTACCAATACAAAGGCCCCTTGGGGCAAACGAGGGTTGAAAGTATATATATATATATGTGTGTGTATATAGATGTGGGAAAAATAATTCAGAGAGTGTTGCAACCACCTTTGTGTGGCACAGCAGCTGCCTGCCTGCCTGCGTCGGCGTAGCGGTGGCTGCGGCAGCAACTGAGCCAGCGGCAGAGGTAGCGACAGCGACGCGGACAGAGGCTGGCAATTAAGAAAAAAGTTTCAAAATCTAATTTTGGGTACTGTATACAAAATTGTGCACTCGAGGCGGCCAGGCGGCGTCGGCGACGGCAACGGCAACGCGGCGTATACGCAATGCTTAGCCCTGGCAGGGGTTGGCTTTGCTGGTATTGGTGGTTGCTCCGTCGCGTTTCTTTCATTTTCTTTGTGTTGCCTTTGTTTCACAGTTGCCCCCGAGTGTGCCTGTGTGTGTGCGTGAGTGTGTTGGTGAGAGAGCTTTTCTGGGGGTCCCGCTTTAATGGCTTTGGCCAACCAAAAAGCGTTGTTGTTGCGACCTCGCCTCTGGTTGGCATGGCTTCCTCGGCGTCCAAAACAAAAAAAAACCTATGGACTCTCGCAACTCTTGTTGCTCTTCGTCGAGTGCCAGCGAGGGGTTAAAAGGCTCGCCCCTCCCATTCCCCCCACCCCCTTTGGCGCCAACTAAAACCCTAAAGTTTCTGGCTTTTTGGCACACTGCCACTTGTCTTTCATTTCCAGCTGTCTGGAGTGTGTGCTAAAATCTCCATGAATAAAATCCAACGAGTGCTGATGGTACACAAAATAATTGTTTATTTGTTCATTATGCTTGGAACAATGCGCAAGACATAAAAATATAAATAAAAACTAAATGGGTTGTCTTGGGGGGTTTGTTGGGGGAAACTTAGGGGGTAATTTTAATTACAAGTCAAGTTGCGTTGTTTAGTATTAGATATTGTAGGTCTTGTGACTCTTACATTTTAATTCCTTTCATGAATTTTAAAAAGAAAATCTTGCTGAGTCCTTTATCCTTTCTTCACCAAAATCCGTTGGTTACAAAATGCTATAATTTCCTATAACTACCAAAACTATGTTTACTATAAATAACCTAAACCTAAAATGAATAATATTATGTTCATGTAAATAAATGTTGGCTTATATTGAAGTTTACAAATTAATGACTAGATTTTTGTTGTTAAATATTTTATAAAATCATAAATATTTTTGTGGATTTGCTGTTAAAATAAAAGGAATCTAAAAAGATCTTTAAGAAATGCTGCTTTAAGTATCTTTCTCTTACTAATAACTATAAAGTGTAATCTTAATTACGCTTTAAAACTTATTATTAAAAAAAATAACCTTTAAAACTCTATAAATTAAATACATGTACCTAGGGGTGTGGGCTTCATAAATATGCAATAAAAATAACGAGTTCTGGTTACATAAGCTCTGAGATACATACATACATAATGTGGTATCCAGCAAGCAGAGTTTCATTTTTTTTTAATTTCCCTTTTTTTTTTTCCTTTGGGCGGTGGGCGGCAGCTGGAAGTTGGCCTATTAGAATGTTACAAATTTATTGCAATTGAAACAAACCGAGGAGACGCGTGCTCCCTTCCAGCGAGCGTGCGACTGAGGCGGAAACACTGCGCGCGTCTATCCTCTCTCTCTCGCTCTCTTCTTCTCCCCATACATCAGTAAATTTCTCTCACAGATTCACAAACTCTCTCTGGAAAGACTCCGCCCATTGAAGGAGGCGGAGCCAGGAACCTCTCTCTTTTACACACACATATACACAGCAGAGAGTAGAACATAAAGCGGCAACAATGTTGTACAAGTTTTGGGCCAAAAGAAACAAGTTTCCAGTCTGTCTGTGTCTGTGCAGGTCCTTAGGGCTCTCACACACACGCACACTGAGAGAGAGAAGCTAGGGGGCAGTTCCAGATCCGCTGACGTCGACGGCCACAGTCGTTGGCAACAGTAAATGGCCAGGAGCTGGGAGCTGGGAGCAGCCTAGGAGGCAGCCAGCGGCTACAGCTACTGGTGTTTTTGCGCAGGGCCAATTTCTCGCATTTTAACTTTGTTTAAAGTGCGCCTCTATATGTACACGAACATATACTCACGGGGGACAGAGCTCCCCCTTGGGTGGCCACTTATAAAGTGTTTTTACTGCGACCAAATATGCAAATTAGTTGAGCAGCACTGGAGCTGACAACTTTGAATGCTCTGCGGCTTGTACACATAGAGAAAAGCGGAGAAGCTTTCATTAAAATGTTGATAGTGAAAGATTTTGATGAAAATAACATCAAGATGTTAAATTAATTAATTAGGTAGGATGGAAGGTCCTTGAAAATGGAAGAAAATATGTGGTTCGCTATAGGGGTTGCTTTTACTCAAAGGAAAATATACTTACTGGCTAGGGATATATACATATTTATTTTGTATTTAAGAATATAGTTATTATTTATTCAACAAATGAAATTCTGCATAAAATGTTGCAATTAACATTTACTTAATAATTACAAAGCAGAGCTCTATATAACATATTTACAAACAAAAATATTGCGGCTTTTACCTCTTTATTATTAAATTAGATAAAATTAAATTCTATTTTTTATTAAAAACAAATCCCATTAACAATTAGTTCAGTATTTTCTTCGCTGTGTGCTTGCAACAACAAAAGCTGAAACATGTCCATTATGTCGTCGCTTTGGCTGCCTCTCTTCACGCTTGAACTGCCCCCGTGAAAGGAGAGGGAAGGGGTGGTAGTAGGGGGCAGCCCTGAGGAAAAGGGTGGAGGAGTAGCGGCAGTCCAATACAAACAATATAAGGCGCACACACACACACACTTAATAATAATAATCAACAGCCAAGGCAACATGCGCAGCATGGCAACAACAATGGAAATGGAATGAAATCAACAAAATAAAATCGTAGCCAGAAATGGAAATCAATCAAAAGAGATACGGGGAATTATAAATGCCCTATGAAAAGGAAGTACTTTGTATATTCATTAAAATCCGACCGGTTTCAAAAAGGATAATCAAAGGAGGAGCGGCGAACGGGTTACCAATTGCTTTGGAATCCTTAAGCAATGCCTCAGAGACAGGGGTTTTTGTTATAGAATTTTGTTAGGATTTGTTCGTAATATAAATAATATATATAAAGTATACTTTATATGTATTTTTAAACAGTTAATTTAAGAGTCATTCTTTCTTCTTTCTTTGAATTTAAACGTTTTAGAAATATTCTGGGAATAGCCAAGATATTAATAATAATTAAGAGTCTGCAAGAAGTTTTCTTAAATTGAAATATTTAAATAATTTCAGAAAACTATATATATTATTATTAAATCTCTTTTAAAGGAATTCTATATTATATTTATATCAGTATAAGAACCCCTTTAAATATCTTAGATTCATAAATTCCAAAGGGTATTCAGTAGCTGTATTTTATACGAAAACTAAAATCATTAGATCTCGTTGAAGAAAACTCCGATCTTGGACATGAATTGAATGTGTTGACGGCGGTGTAATAAGTAGTCGTTGGCTATGGGATCTCGGACTCGAGGAAAGTTGAAATATCGCCGGGGATCATCATTCATTGCTACTTTACTTAGCTCGGCCACTTGGCCACTTTTGCTGCTGGTCATCTCGCTGGTCTCCCTGCTGGTCTTTTGATGACTCCGACTCCGACTCCCAGCCTCAGCTCAAGTGGGCCAGCCACTGCTTCTGATTGAGTCAGTTAAAAATAAAAAAAATGGGAAGAGGCTGGACCGGGGGAGACAAAGGAAAAAGTGCCTTTAAAATGTTGACAAATATTTAACGTGCAGTGGCCGCGAAATTATTTGATCAAGAAACCACCGAAAAAATGTATACAGAGAAAGATCTTCCAACGGCGAAAGCAAACAAGAAACACAACGAAATAATGTAAAAATTAAAAACTGAAACTTGAAGACATTGCGGCTAATGAGATTTCCTTGCGTCATTGCCCCATTCATACGATTCGATGGCGATTTGTGTTTGTTTTTTGATTTCTTTTCGGGTGCCGCACACGACCCCAAGAGACCCCCAGCCACTATCCGATGCCTCTAGTTCTGTGAGGTCTCTCCACATAGTAGCAGATGCCCAACCTCTGGCAACTTGGAACTGTCAGGAACAGCGGCCTTCGACTGGATTTTCTGAACAATGCAGGCAGGCGACGGTCGAAAAAAGTTAATTTAATTTCAAGTGTGTGCAACAATTGTCCTGCTCTCCTGCTTTCCTACTCTCATCCTTTTCAGCCTCCACAGCACGGACTCGGGACACACACACCCTTGTTGTGCTCGGTGCTTTCTTTGCATATTGTTTTACAGATTTCCACTGGCCACGAGGAAATCGCTCCTTCGACTTATCTTTGACGTCAAGAAAATCTCATTAAATAACTTCCTTCCTGCGCTTTCAAGTCCTGCCAGCATCCTGTGACAGTCTCCTCGTCGTCGCAACAAGCTGAAACTTTGAACTCTCATGTATTCGGATTCGTTCAGCGAGCCATGAAATTACATTTTGCTTTTCTTGCGCCGGAAGTGCTCTCTCTTTCGGAGCAAAGACGAAGAAAGGCGAAGGCGAAGGCGGCACCAACCGGAAACTCATGGAAACGTGAAATTTTGTTAAAAGTTCCAGGAAACTTTTTGCGGCTGCCATTTTGTTAACTGAAAAAAAATCTCTGGCTGCCAGCAAAAAGTTGCTAGAATTGTCTTGTGTCATATGCAGAACAGGGAAACATTTCTACTTTTCTTAAAGTTTTTAATTCAAAAACTGTAAACGAAAAATTACCTGGAATCGGTGAAAGTCTTAGGGCATTACTTTTGAGACATTATGTTTGTATAACAAGTTTTTATATACATTTGGTTTTCAATTACTTCTCCACAAGTTTGGAAAATAGTAATTTTGCTTGTAAGCAACTATACATTTTGTTAATATATTTTATTAATATTTAAAATTTTTTATTTTCTTGCAAACATGTCTAGATCGATTCTGTTTTTAATGCTGATCAAGAATATATATGATTTATAGGGTCGGA
>VNKB01003999.1:0-23670 GCA_008042735.1 Drosophila leontia
GAACCTTGGCGGTTTTAAGATTATTAGCACAGATAGGCTATTTTGTGGCATTCGCGACAACGACAATGGTGGCCACTGAACGTGCCGGCTTTTTGGCAGACTCTACCAAACACTGGGAACTGGCAAACGGATCCTCGCCTGAATCCGAATCTGGCGTGACGCCATGTCCACCGGGGTGGTAATTTTTCACAGTTACTGCGCGCACTCGCCAGGAAGGAAATTAGTTTAGGCAAATTGTGCGGCTTGTAAAACACGACGGACGTTTACCTCGGCCAGACGCCATTCATAAAGCTGTGCGTGATTGAAAACAGACGGACAGAGGACCCGGACAAGGACCTGGGCATAGATAGGGAAAAAAGAAGGAGATAGAAGAGGACCTTGGGGAACTGCATTTGCCGACGAGCCTTTGTTTGTCCATTGTAAAAGGTGCAATTTTTTATTGAAAAACAAACTTGGAATTAAGTTTGTTAAATTAAAATGTAAACTATCTTCGGTCAACCGAAGATTTAATACCCTTGCCCTCTAGAAATAAGTTGTTAATGAAAACAAAACAGGGAAAGACAACTCTTTTCGTAGAGGCAAGAGCATTTAATTATAATATATTAAGGTAAATGATTAATTATTTTACATTTATGTCTTTTGGTATTACCAAAAATTGCAGTTGAAGGTTTCACTGAAGCAATATTATAATATAAATCACTTAACAAACCTTAAAAAAATTATTACTGAAGAATTAGTAATTTATTTAAAAGTAAAAAGAGTTTCTGGTTTGTCTTTAAATATTTAGTAATAGTTGTTAAAAACTGCATCATTTTAAGTACATTTTTATATGGCAATTGCGGACAATTCAATAATTTAAAGAAACAAACAAAATTTTCAAGTTAGTTCAATTAAATTTTAAACACAAACTTTAAACTTCAGGGTGAAACAACCAAAGTAATTAAAAGCATTTGCAATATATTTTTCGTTGTACTTTGTACACCCATAAAGACGTAATTTCAAATTGTAAATAAATTCAAATAGCTCGTTTTTTTTCTTGTGATACTTACATCGTAATTCTCGGGCAAACCAGGCGGACCCGGTGGTCCCGGCGGACCCACGACTCCGGGTAGGCCGTCGACGCCTGGCTCGCCCTTCTGCCCCTGGGCACCTTCGGATCCCCGGGCGCCGCGAGCTCCTGGCACTCCGGTTGCTCCCTGGATAAATGTTAACGGAAACGGAATGGCGGCGATAGAGACGTAGACGTAGACCGAGGGGAGGAAAGGAAGAAAAGTCGCCGGCAGCGACAGAGAAATAAATCACATTAGTGGGCGTGCATATAACGTGTCCTGTGTTCTTAGAGCTACAAATCTACGTCTACCGGAGCAGTCTACACCGAAAAAAGGGCTAAGATGCTATAAAGTGATCTTAGTTTAATAAATAAATTGGATTTAAAAGAACAAAAAATATATTAATGATATCAAATGAGAGAACAATAACCACAAGTACCAAAATAAACCTAAAGAAGATAATAATGAAGTTGATTTTATAGATGTTAATCTATCGTGATCTTGATATAACTTTTCTTTTGGTGTACAGACTTTAGAAGGAGCTCTTTCGGGTCTAGAAGTAGAGTTCGAGCTTGGGGTTCCTAACTGGCAGCGGTCGATTTACATAATCGTTGCGTTTTAGTCCGAGCTCATTAATCTACGCGACCGGGCCCGTCTTCCGTGTGGCATGTGGTTCGGTTCGGTTTTTGGGGTCTCGCCGCTGGGGAGTTGGCAAGCGAGGAGCCGGGGGCCTCGACATTCCAATAGCAACATGGATGGGTACACAAAAAATGTGTCTCCCAATGTTCTTAATCTTATGCAAAATGGTCACGCTGTGAGCCATTTGCGTGCCATGTTCTTGTTGTTCTGTTCTGTTGTGTTGTGTTCGGCTGTGTAGCTGTTGCTTATCGTCGTCTTTTAAATTAATTGCTATTAGTTAAGGGATTAGCAGTGGGGCAACAAAGTTGTCGCAGGAATTTCCGGTATGCGCGCCAGCTAGCCATATTTCACCGAGCTACCAAAGCCTTTCTGGAGCTGGGGGTGGCCAAGGGTGGCGAAGGGTCAGCGCGAGCCTAGGGGTTTTGCGGATTTGGGGAATGAGTTTTCGGTTGTGCTCGAAAGGGGTCTGGCATATTTCCCTAGCAGTTAGCTGCTGACAATGGACCGCAGAATGCCCGGCCCGGCATACCGCTTTCCTTTTGATGTATTGCATCGCATTGAAGAGGCTGCGTTCCACAGGTTGCTGGAGTGGCCCAGAAAATGTTAGATTCAAGATTGAATGGGGCGGCGGATTTGGAAGATGATGATGATGCTGGTACTCTGTCTTTGGCCTGCTTTCGCTTTTTGAATTATTCCAAGAGTAATGGACGTGCATTCATATCGTATACATGTTATTTTCGGTTAGCTGCTCAAAGTTTTTGGCCCTGTTGCGTGCCAAGCACTCAGGGTCTACAGAACTGGAGTGGCCGAAAGAGGAGCAAGAGCTGGTGTGGACTTTGCCTTTGACCCGAGAGGAGAGCGGGGAGACTGGAGTGCTGCACGAAGTAAATGGCAAGTACATAGTCAAGTGTAGTTCAGCACATGGATACAGCGACATCCTTTGTGTATCCACAGTGAACTCTTATGGTTGCCAAAGACGCTGCCAGTTGATGAGATAATATAACGAGTGCCACCCGGAGAGTGGATAAGTGTTTAAGCGTGAGCTGGCGCATAAAGAAATTTTCGTTACGTTACGATTTGCTCTCATTTTCCCTTCTCCTGGAGGGTCCGGAGGGGACTTTCCCCGCATTTTCCCATCTCTTTTGCTAACGTTTTTTTCCATTTCCGGTTACACGCACTGCCATTCGCACACACACAGACACACTTACACTCACACAGCTGGCTCTCTGCGCAGTGCAAATTATGATGTTTGACATAGGAAAACATGCAGCCCCTTCTGGGATCTCTCTTAGCTACCTCCCCAGATTACCCAGACTCCTCCTGGGTCCCAGTTACCATCCTCCACTCAGCCACTCACTCTTGAAGATTAGACGATGTGTGTAATGAAATTGAAAATGTGTTAGATTCATGTCAAATATTGCCTTTTTGCCAACCCGTTGTAACTCGAAATTGCCGTACACACCGATAAGCCCAACGAACGGAAGAAAAACAAGAAGGAAACTTTTATCCAGGCGACCGATAATGTAAATACTCTTGTAAGAAGTATATTTAGTTTTTCCTATTAAGTTAAAGGTTAATTTTAACCTGAGGAAAATGTAGCCCTAAAAAGGTAAAATTTGAAGAATAAACTAAACCTTAACAGTCTATGACAGTAAAGTTACGAATTAATAATGAACATTAATCCTAAAAGAAAGTATAAAAAGCATGACCTAGTTTTATATTATAAAAGATATCTGAGGCATTTCTAAGACATATTCTTGTTCTCAAACTTTCTGCGAAAATTAACAAACTCTCATGCAAAGGTAGTAAAATCTATAGAGAAAGGAAAGATGAAGCCATAGTCGGGATGGTACTTACGGTGTGACCAGGGGTACCTGGCTTTCCGTCCTTGCCCGCCGCTCCTGGCGCTCCGCGGAGCGTTTCCCGCAACGACTCATTGTCCTTGATGGCCTCTAGGATATCAGACGCATTACATGTACACTCGCCAGTGTATTTCTACATGGGGGAAAAATGAGAAATGAAATACAAACTTAGCACCTGGCTATGGATCGGATCACATTACCACGGCACATCATTATGGCAGGCAGGCAATTTTGCGTTGCCCATCACAACGGCACAGAGAAAAAATAACTATCAATATCTAAACAATATGTTAAAGAAACTTTATGAATTTCAATTATTCATTAAATAACCTTTCTTTAGAATGAGAAATATAATAGGGAAAAGTTTGATATATTGTATTTGTGATATAAGAATTTTTTGCTATATAATTATGACTCTGATGACTCAGTAATTTGACACGATTTTTTCTCTGTGCAGATGCCCGCGGCGAATAACTGTCAATTTGCAATACTCACAGCCCCCGCACTCGTTGTCTCCACAAAGGGCGGATAGACGGCCGGATCACCTTTGGGCCCGGGCGGACCCGGCGGTCCCGGCGGACCGCGTATGCTGTCGCCCTTCGGTCCGCGCTCGCCCTTCTCGCCCTTGATGCCTCGGTATGCTGCAAGAATGGAGAGCAAACAAAATGGAGATGGTTAAATCCATTGCATTAGCATATGAAATGGGAGTGGGAATGAAAGTGGAACTGGAATTGGAACACGACTTGGGTGTGGGAATGGGGTTTCTAGCTATCCGAACTTACGTCTCTCGTGCGTGTACTGCGTCTGTCCTGGGGGCTGCATACCGCTGGCGTCGAAGATGTCCGTCGCCTGCGGGAAGGGAAATCGAGAACTCATTAAGTCCAGAGTGCAAACTGTTGTTGGACGGCATCGATTTTGCGCTTGCCACCGTGGACAGAAATTAACTTATAACTAAATATAAATATTTAATTATGCAAAGTGGCAGTGGTCAGCGCAACTGCGACCCAAAAAACCCCCCATTTTATGGCTTTTCAAGAGCACTGTCAATAGCAATAGCAAAACAATGGCCCCGCAAACCCAGCTGCACTTGTTTAATGCACTGGGCCATTGCTCTATTTAATTCTGGTGTTTATTTTGCGCTGCTCTTTAAAGCGGATATGGACTAACCTCATCGGATGCAGCCCAGAAATCGTCACTTAAAATATTGGCATCCGTTGAATCTTCGGGTAGAAAACTCTTTACAATCAAACCGTATGGAAAGAGGGAAGGGATTTAAATTAAATAAATTATAAGGGATAAAGGGATATAGTAACTTGGAATTTAGAAATCAACATACCTCTCCAGATCCGTCATCAGGAAACAAATCCAGATCCTTCAAAACATAAATACAAATAATAAATAGCTTGCCAAAAATGTACAAAATAATAAGTAGATTTAAAATAATGAAGGGTTAAATAAATGATAATAAATAAAAATTAAATTAATGAAATGGGGACTAAAACAGTTCTTTGGTAGATGTATTTTTTCCTTGAGAATTAAATATTAATTAAAAAGCCTCTTAAATGCTCAAAAATATTCCTTTAAACTTAATTAGTAAGCTAGATTTGCTGCTAAACTAACTGAAATCCAAACAGATTATTCCCGCCGAGCTATTTAATTCACAAAAATGACTCTATCGCGCCTGGATTAAAAATACATCATCACATAAGTGTATCTGATTACATGTTATTTACAGCATTAGCAGTCTCAATAAATAAACGCAAATCCCATGCAAATATTCTCTCACTTATGCGGACATAATGCAATTTTAATGTAATTTATCAGTAAGATGATTTGCCTGGCTATTCATTAATTAATTTAAATCCAAACCATTGCATTTCGCTCTGTGGGTTTAGTGGCGACATTGACATCGTCGATGCTGCTGACTTACCGCTGTGGTGGGGGCGACCGTTGCCTTTGGGGGCGGCATGCACGTGACATTTATGGCATCGGGATTACCATAGACATTGATTTTTTCTAAATAGCCCTGCGTTAAATATTTACACATTTGTGTTAGGACCAACTGTATTCATTCTACATGTAATAATGCTGGCGGAATAATTTTCGAAACGCTTTTCATCGACGCACAATGGAGGCCCACAGCAATACATAATAAATCAATCAATTTGTATATATATTGGCATCTATAAAGTATATCCCGTTGCTGGCCAAACTCCCCTGACCAGGACCAGTCGTAATTGCCGCAAATCGAAATTTATTATTGATGTTAATTTGCAACAGTAACTGCCGCCCGGACAACTAATGTGCCGTGGTTTCGGATTTAGAATTACAATTAAGCATGCATATTTCACATTAGCCCAAAGAGGGGCCCTGTAAGGATGATAACCCTTGGAGTCGAGCTGCTAACCGCAGATACTAACTGCACACGGAACAGGGACCAACCAGGACTATGGCACATGAAGACAATGAACCACAAACAATACCGGAGTGGGGAGTCCTTAGTCCTTAGTCCTGCTCCTGTTCCTGGCTGCAGACTCACTGCCACAGATAGAGACACAAATGCTCAATGCACATTTGCCCATAAACCCAAACTCCAAAATAAAAATGGCAGCAAACACTCAGGCCCAGGACTCTGGTTTCACAACCAGGACTCGAGACCCAGTAGGACTCGAGACCCAGTAGGACTCGAGACTCGGCTAAGCCACCGTAATAGCAAGCGCCCATTGTAGTTGTTGCACCCTGTGAATGATAGTAATGGCCGAGGAGCTTTTATGCTGCCGCTCAGTTAAAAAAGTTTTGTCTGAGACGCTAACTCGTTGAATTTCGGGTTAAAAGCGTGCTGGCTCTGAGGCTCACAATGGCTTAATATGCGCCCAGCCAGACACACACAGAATCTGGCTTTTGGGCCCGCAGTTTATGGGGAAGCGAGCAAATATATTTGCTCTAAATCGCGATTGCCGGGAATTTAGAGAAAGTATGGAGACTGGAATAAGCTGTTTACATTTCAGTTACTTTCAAACAAATTCTGTTAAGTTAAAACGTTTACTTTCCAATGATCAATATAATCAATTGAGCATCTTAAAGTTTCTTTTTAACGAAGAAGAACTTATTGTCTAGGAAAAATAATGTATTTTTATACTACAAGATTTTAATATCTAAATCCAGAGTAACTATGATCATAGAAAATAAATAATCTTAATAAAACTCATCTTGTTAAACTCCTAGGCTTCTAGAATTCTCCCAAAGACACCCCATAATCGTGAAAACCTCCATTTCCGGCGCATAAACGCCACTAAACCCGGGGTCGATGACAAAGGCAAAGTGGGGTAACTTGGGATAGAAACAGGAACCGAGGGGTATGTTTTGGCCAGAGATAGGAACCGAGGGGCTGTTACACACACGTGGCCCATCAATAGACATTGAAGTGAGCATTGTTCTCCATGTAGCTTGTTGCTGTTGTGCCATTGAGTGCGGATATTAAAGTTTTCTCTTTGTTTCTGGCTTTGCTTTTGTTTTGGTTCAAGAAAACTATGCGCCAAACAAATGGCTAGCCGGCGAAAATCACTGTCCGGAGTGAGAGCACGGGCATGAAAGCAATGTCCGTGTTCTGTCCGGACTTTTGTCCGTGGTCGCGTCCGTGTGGCCCAGTTTCCATTCGAGCACGTGGCCCCTCTTAGAGGTATGTGTGTGTGCAACAAAATTAGCGGCAAGGAAATTCACTTGAAACGGAAATTAAGCAGCAGGAAGTGGCATTTTTGGGCGTGAGTCGCCTCGTCGCTATTTTGAAGGTTTTCCTAGCCTCAGGTTCTCTCATTATTACCTGAATTTTTTGGCTATGTAAATTAAAGGCAGGGAAAACTTCTCTTCTAGTCCAGCGCATGCCGGAAATTTTTTTAATGAAGTCGTCCCTGTATAAGGGTATCGTTGGAATAATAATTACTGTGGCTATAATATTACTTGTACATTTGCTTATCCAAGTATAAGCTTTCACATTCCGACTTATCCCTTGCTCAATGCGAATCTTCCAAAGGAAAAACTATCTGGTCATTGCAAAAAGAGGACTTAGCCTCGACGCCACCGGAGAACCCTTTTCGACCGCTTCTCGAGCACGACAGAAATTCAGAGCGATGAACTGATAAGAGGACATCAAAGCCGGCTCGCCTCGGCCATATTGCGCACGACATCGAGCACAGGAGAGCCAAGAGGGGGCTATCGAAAAGGCGTAAGTAAATAAGTACACAATGAAAAAAATTATATACAGGATATTGGTATTTAAAAAAGGAAAGTGATACTAATATTATGAGAATTTGCAAGACCTTTTTATCTTTTTTAAAAGTCTAAAAGAAAAATGTGTAACAATAAAATAGGTGAAATTTGTACTACTAAATCTTGGCAGCTTGGAAAATAATCAGAATTTTTTCCAGTGCCTCCAGAGGATTGTCTCGGTGGACAAACGACAACACCGACCGTTGTGACAGAGGGTCAAGCGCAGACAAAGGCCGTTTTAAATAACGAAAAGCTGGCCGCAGGCAAAGGCAACATTTTCGGTGTCCTGGATCCAGGCGGAATATGATTTTAAGGTGAGCATTTAGTTTAAATAGTGTCAGGCCAGGGCAGGCTGAGCAGGATGAAGCACAGGATAAGGCGCCTCAGCAGGACACGGAGCGGGCGGCAGCTGCAGGTCGGTCAAGTGGCGCAGAGTGCTCCGAGTGCCATGAGCAATTAACTGGGCTGAAAGTGCATGGGCCTGTGATATGTGCACATGTGCTGTGTGCTGTGTGCTGCTGTGTGTTTGTGCATTTGTTGTTTGCTCTGCGCCGTACATAATTAAGGCCAGAAATGAACTGAAATGCGAAAGAAGCGGAGCAAGGACATGCCATGCCAAGGAGGCGAAAGGCAGAGACGGTCGGTGAAAGTGCGGTAATATTTGCGCAGCAGCGAGGCATTCATTGCCTAGCAATGAGTCCTTTCCTCCTGACAAGGGTTCGCCGGGCGTATTGAAAATAAAGCAAATAATACGCAAATCGTTGACCCTTTTCCATTTCGCCATTTCGGTAAACCAGAAAGGTAGGCTGTGCCGGCTGCCCTTTGTCCGTTCTCCTCAGAAATGCCAGACACGTTTCATTTGCGATTCGCAGGACAGAACAAGAAAAAGGACTCTTGGCCACAGACGCTACCCACCGCTACCCACGCAGCTCTGCGGCTATCTGGCAATTTGTCAAAAATGTGTCAATAATGGAGATCGATTGGGGGCTCTTAAAAATTAACCGAAAATGGATTCCCGTGTACAAAACGAATGTGTGCCGAGTTGAATGGTTGGAATCCATTGCCAGGCAATAACTTTCCAATTGTCTCAATCGGAAACTTGTGAAAGAAACTTGTTCTAAAGAAACTATAAAAAGTTGTTTGCTTTTATCTGTTAAATAAGACTTATATATATGGGAAACAAGGCATGTAGGAGGGTAGTTTATGGAGGTTTTCAGATACTTTATTTGTATATGAATGGCCTTTTGTTTGGACTAATACGTTTTCAAATCAAACGTACAGAATAAAATCAATAGCTATCTAGACTTTTTAAAGGAAAAAGCGTTATACTTTAAAAAATTTTCCACGTATAACTTCTCAGTAATTGTAACCATTTATCTAAAATATAACTATGCCTTAGAGCATTAAAGCCACACATTCGGCACGAATTATTCAGTATAAAAGTTAAAGCCTAGTTTGAACTATGCTCTCTTAATACCAACAAAAGTCGGTTGCCATTTACCTTCTAACATTCCTCGTGTTGTTCGAGTTAAATTCTTAATTAAGTACAAATATTTAATAAGTGAAATTTACGGCATGCAGCAGCATCAAAACAAAGGAAAGCTTTAGGCATTAAGATTACCATAAACTTGTTTCCGCTGATGATGCTTCTGTACACTACATTTGTCGGAGCTCAAAACAAGGGGGCTGTTAACTTTTGTGAAATGAATGCCAAATAGTTTTCCAACTTTTTATTAATTAAAGTAAAATAACTTTTTAATTATTAGAGTAATTACAAAATTATAAGGGTTCTTGGAATTTATATATTAAAATGCTTTTAGGGAAAACAACGTTTATGTATGGATTTTTATTTTCTATAACTATTAAAAGGAAAAAATGTTATAATTACACATTTGTTAAAAGCTTTTTTACTCAGTTTACAAATTTTTGTATTCATTGTCGGAACTAATGGAAGTGAGTATAGAAATTATTTTATAAAGTGCTCTTCGTTAAAATCAAAAGTTAGGCATTAACAAACTTTAAAGTAATAATTAACACCAACTTCCGTTTTGTAGTACATTATAGAGTATTAATAATTCCGCCAGGTTCCATGATAGCATTTTTATTTTTCGCATTTCGCTTTACCTCTTCTTATATAATGACAATGGCAGCCACTGCCATCACAACAGCGGAAACGGATGTACATATTTTCGTCTCTCTCCGACACAGTCGGTGGCTTCTAATTCGCCTGCGTGTGCCTGTATTTGTGTTTGTATATCTGCCAGGGTATTTGTGTATCTGCATTTGTTAGCGCGGCTTGGGGAAACTCCCCGAATCCTGCCAGGTCCTGCCACTGTCACTGCCACTGCACTCGCACCCCCCGAAAAAGTTATGCCCAAGTTAATAGATAATTAACCATGCAAATTGCCGCGCAACAGTTTACAGATACGGGTTCCTCAGTCATCGTCATCATCATTGGCATCGTCATCGTCATTTTCATCGTCATCAGTTTCAGTGTCGCTGTGTCACCGGTTACATGCGTAAGCACTTTGACTGCGGCTGACTACCTGTGCCAGCTCCTACCTGGGGTATCATGCACAGGGAGAAACTGGTGGTTTGTTTTTAATAATTTGATTTCTATTTGTTGAAGCGTTTTAACAAATTAAAGTGTATAGATTAAATATTTGAGATATTATTTTACAATGAAATTATTTTAACACGTTTCGAAGAAGGATTTGAAAGCTGTAAGTATTCTATCTATTTAACAATATTTTCATTATTTATTTATAAATAATATATTATTTAACTAAATAGAAAAATGTTGTAATTTTCCTTTTCTTTCTTTAAATATTTTTTTTATTTACAATTTCTAACGGCACAAATTTAAATAGTTGACTAGTAAAAGCTGTTTCAAAATCTATATTTTAATGACATCTTTCCATAAAATATAATTTTAAAAATATATAAAAATTTCTTTCAGTGAACTTGTGCCTCCTGTTAGGTGTCTGTACTCGTTTCTGGCTCTGGCATGCTCTCAAGTACAAAAGAATTAACTCTAATTACTTTGTAATGTTGATTAAGCCTGTTAGAGCGCATTAAATATGTAAACGACGTTTTGACATTTTCAGCATATTTGCCAGCGACTTTTGGAGTGGCAAAAACTATATTATACGTATGAGTTATGCGAATTTGGCGCTCGACTCTCCGGGATAAAAGCGAGTAATTTGGCAGGAATTTGGCTTCAATTAGCTGGCCGCAGAAATGTGCAAACAATTGAATTTCAATTCATTTCAAGGTATTCCAATCGCCTCACAAATGGCAATGGAAATGGCAATTGGGAATTGGAAAGTGGGGGAATACCGAAAATGCTGAATTTAAATTCAACGTTATAGCCGCCAAACGACAGGCGGCCGACAGGGCCGACAGTCGACAACAAACAAATGCCATCGGTGTCTGGGTAGATTCAGCTTTGAGCTGGGAACTTGGAGCTCGAAGCTCGCAGCTCGGAGCACGGAACTCGACCTGGCCAAGGTACTCTGCCCGGGTCATAGCATAGTTTCTAAATCACTTTCTGACAGCCGTTTCGGCCCCTCCGTAAAAAAAGGAAAACAGTGAAGCGACCGAAACGAGGATAACAATCGCAACGTCAAAAAGTTGCGCACTTTTTTGTAATTTTATTTTATTTCCGTTTAAATGCGTGCCCCATCCCCCTTGTTGCCACTTTTCACAGTTCGGATGAGCTGGGCTGAGGTTTGGCGCGATTTTAAAGCTAAATTATAGCAACATAAATTTTTACGGCCCCCGGTTTTCAGAAAGCGAAGCTGGCGGACTTCACGGATAAGGCGAAATAGGCACCTGTGTGCCCAGGTGCAGGACTTAATTCTCTTTACTCTACACTTGACTTTAGCGCTCTTTTTTTGACACTTGGCGGCCGTTTCACATTTTATTTGATGCCCATTTTCATTTTTTTCTTTACCGGTTTCGCTTTTTTTGTTTTGCATATAATCAGAATAAATTACTTTGCACATTTTGCGGCTCATAAATTATTTAAGACATAGTCGCATCAAAGCACAGAGAGCACATAATACAAAACGGAAAAGCGAATCCTCGTTCACATACGATTCTGAGGATATATGTACAGTGGGCTACGAAAAAATAATGGCATTGAAAGAGTCTTAAAAAGGAGCAGCCTTAAGGTTTATTTAGATATTAGTAAAGGGAACATTATATGCCTAATTATGTATTTTATTTAATTTGTAGTGATTTTTTCTATAAAGAAAGGCATTATCTTTCTTAATTCTTGATTATTTAAATTACATTTTTCAAATACTGTTAATAAAATATAAGGGTTGCCTGTGTCCGTGAGCAGCAAACAGAAGTGACTATCTAAATACAGCCAGAGAAACAGAAATGGAAACATAAACTGAAACCTAGAAGGAGCATGAGTAGAGAGTGGTGGAATTGGGTGGGAAATCCGTGAGGCGGTGGGGTTGGGTGACAGTCCCCCGTCAGGGGACCAAAAAAACAATGAGACGGCAAATGCCAACCGCATAGTGACAGATTTTTTTTAATTTTGCTAAAAACCTACGACTAATTCTCAAACGAGCTGACACAAATCTCGAAAAGTTTTTGCGCCAGCGTTTTTGCAGAAAAGCGTCTGTCTCTCGGTCTTTCAGTCACTTTGTCTTTCTGTCACAGTGCCTATCCGGCAGCCTGTTTATCTGGGGGATAGAGGCAAACACACATATACATAAACGAATATATATAAAATGATATATATATATATATATACCAACTGCAGCAGAAGAGTTTTGGGGAGCTCAGCTGAGCAGCTGAAAGATTATGGTTTTTAGCAAATGCGAAACGGATTTTAAATTGCTCATACAAAATGTAATTAATTGAGTTATGAACACCTGGCTGAGACAAGAAAAGGCTGTCAATTAATCTTATAAAAATATATAAATGAAATACACTTTTATATAAATAAGCATAATCAATTAAAATCACTGTTTTAAACGTATAAAACAATTAGAAGCTTAGGAATTCCACATAAATCATTTGATTTTAATTTCTAAAAATATATGCAAGTACAAAAATAAGCAAAATATATTATTTAATTCACAAGATTGCCACCTGTTTTGCGCAACTAATTAAATCATATGAAGATATAGCCACAGTTCTCTATTTTCATGACTATTTTTCGCTTAATTAATTCATTGTGCTTGTTTTTACTTCCATATTTATGTTTTTGTAACCCACAGGCAAGGGGCAGCCATGGCATTTCATTGTTGGCCTTAACTGCCTTCTACAATTAGTTTAAAACGAGAAACGAGCTCGCATTTTGTGTTTTAACCAAATAAAAAATAAAAACTCCCATTGCGCATAAACCAACACGTTATGTGTGTGTTTAAGATTTGTCAGTGTGTTTATGTGCCAGCATGAGTGTTTGTGTGTTGATTTAGACAGTTTTATAAACCCAAAGCAAACAGACTATGACAACGTTGCGTATACGCAGCGTAAACCGTTCTCCTGAGGCAGCTGCAGCAACAGCAAATTATTTACCACTCGAGATACATTTCAAAAAGGGGAAGTCCAGAAAGAAGGAAGGAAGTTAGAGTGAGTAAGACATTCTTTGAAATTTACGTCAGAGCCATAACAAAATGATATTATAAAACATAATAACCATAGTTTCCCCGTATTAATTACTTGACTAACAATGCATTCCACTCATAATAATCAATATAAACTGCTGAAGCTAGTTTCCAAAAATACCAAAAGCACGGAGGAGATCTGCCAGCTTCGCCAACTCATCGTTGAGTTGATGAAGCCAAAACTAGCTCAACTTCGAGAGATCCTGGAGATCCGCATTGTGCCGGTCACGCGAGATTATTACGACGATGAGGTTGAGGACTGGTGGCCGGATTATGAGGTATTCTCTGACCCTCATCCCATCAGCGATATGAATGTAAGTACTCAGAAAACATCTATAGATCAGCATTTAATATTATTTTACTATCTGCTTTAAGGGTTTCCTGGTCCTCACCCAAGATGTTCTAAAAAGCATGCCCGAGGATTTGAAATCGATCCGTAAAAAACTCAACGATGCCTATTTAGCAGCGAAACCCGAAAACGTAAAGACTAAAACTAGAAAATACTGCCTGGTGGAGGAACTGATCGAAGACCTGATCAACTTTGTGACCAACTTTAGTCGCCTGTGCACAAGGATCCTCGAGGAGCGCCGGAGCCTCCACGACATGGCTAACCAAACACTGGACACCGGCGATCGAATCAAGCTGAAGGTCTTTGACGAACGCACCTTGGTGCAACTTCAGTCGCGAATCTCCAGTCTGAGAAACTACATCCGAGACTTCTCTGCCCTGTTCGAGGCACCTGTAGAAACGAAAGAGGAAGCCGCTGTCGGACCTCAAGCTAAGCTCGCCAAACTCCACCCGGGAACGCTTCAAACGGTAGCCGTAGATAAGGCCCAGCACTAAGCCGGTCCGATCAGGAAGTCATCTGCTCGTTTATTCCCAAGGCATAGCTTCCATCGTTTCCTTTGTTCCCTATGCCCAAACTCAGGCCACGTTACAGACACAGATACATGGCTCCGCCGGCGATGGGGCAGTAATAAAGAGTGTTCGCCTCCAGTGTATTGGAGTATCTGGGAAAGCTTTTTATTCTTCAAAGTCAATATAGTAGTGTGCCATGTACAGAGCGCACAGTTTTAAAACGGTAAGTATGCCTTTCAGTTACGTGGTCGTGTGTGGTGACACACTTACCCCTCCGCCGCCCAGTAAGGGTGGATAGGGGATACGGATCTGCCCCAAGTCACCCGCCCACCCAACAACCAACGGCCCCTTGTCAATGGGCTGTTAGTTGCTCCGAGCACAGACGCCATTCAAGCGGAAATGCAGCACCGAAAGCCGGCTACGAGGTGCACTGAGGAAAACGTATTAAACATTAGCATTTCTAAATGAAATGAGAAGAAAATTTAAAGCTTAAAAAATAATGTAATGCCATTGAAAGGATCATGAATATCTTTTTAAAAGATCGTTATATTTATTCTAAACGTGAGTGGTATCCATAATTTAATAATTTCTTACTTTTACTTATTTACTAAGTAAATTAGAAAATATTTTAAAATATTTTCCCTAACATCTCTATTTTTTCTTTCTCTGTAACCGAGCAACGGGCACACGGCAACGAAAAAAGAGCCAGAACCGGAGAGCCAGAGGCAGAAACCTCCATGTGAAGTGTGTCATCAGTTTAAGGTTTTTGTGGGCAGCTCTCACACACTTGCACGCCCCCTTACACTTGCTCACCCACACACACACAGGGAGAGGGACGACGACGATACGGAGACCCACTCTCGAGACCAAACCAGCCCGTATTTTCATAATAAACAAATGGGTTGTATGGTTGGTTGGCTTAACTTTCGGGCTGCCAGCAAGTCGCAAGATAGCAGATAGCGACAGCCACCGCTCCGTATTTGTTAGCACAAATCAGTGCTATTTATATTGCGGCGGTGGAAAGGTATATCCTCGGTATATCCAGCCCCATATCTTCAGCCAGAAGACCGAAGCCCCTAGTCCCGATCCCCAGCCCTGTCGTTTCGAATCCGACCCCTGGGGCATCGAAGTGCGTGGCGGTTGTCAACACGCTTGCCAACTGCAGTTCAGCTGACTCCGAGGGCTGCACTGCATCCAATTTGCAGAGCAGCGAGAAAAGTGCCGCGCACTCAGCTGCAGATGCATTCGTGGTGAAAAGTCGCAGAATTAACAAGCTGCTTATCTACATCTGCACTGGGAATATAAATTAGGTTTAAATATAGTTTAAATTCTTGGGGAAATATTTTAAGAATTAAGAATTATAGTGTCCAGGAACTGATGATCAGATTTTTAAAGAAACTTGTTTTTAAGGATGTTGAAAATATATCAAATATTTAAAAATATATTTTATCTCAATTCCTGAAATGCATCCGCATAGTTGCTTCCAAAAGGTAACGACATCTGCTGCAGGTTGTCAATGCAACAAGTTCAGAGAAGGAAACTTTGTTGTGCCTACTATCTTACTGACGAAACCGCACAAGTCGCGGAAAAGTTTCGCTATCTATGCCATCGAAAATGCGACTTTCCACCGTCCTCGAACTCGAACTTCTGGCGCAGCACAATAATAAATTTATTACGGACGCTTGGCAGGGCGTGTCGACATCGTCATCGACTTTCGAGTTCAGAGTTGCCTCCAAACTCCATAGTTCCAAGGCTTCAAGGCTCCGCGGCTCCGCAACTCCCGAGTTCCTTGGGTGCGTGCAAGTCGCTTCCATTTGCCTGCTAACCCGTAGTTATAGTGGCATGCTGCGCTTTAATAAAATATTATCATAAACGTAACGGAAGCTAGTTTTTCATATGCTTATTCCCAGCCCGTGGAAGAAGCTTTCACAAATATCCGTATCCGCCGTTTGTTTGCTCCGGCAGTGTTTCCCTTTGCTGGATCGCAAAGGGGGTAATATGTTTTCATAAATCAAATGTACGGAGCGTTGCTCAATATTTAATGTTTTGCCTTTCAGAATTTATACACATCAGGAATGTGTGTGTATATGGGGATTAGATTTGAAATTTCCTGAGCATGACACTCATGAATATGGGAATCGTCCTGAGCTCGGAGTCTCTTTATTTTGCGTCAGATTTCAGACCATTTACTTGTGTGGAATTCCAGGCATTTAGGAACTGCCTTTAAGAAATTAAAGATAGTTGAGTACTTCGGGAATTTAATTTGGAAAATTATTTAACGAACTTTGGGCTTATTTCCTAGGAAACTAGAATTCGTTTCCTTGCACTTTATACAGTATTTTGTTTGTGGGTTAGCTGGAAAACTTTGCTGCTATTGCTGCTGCTTCTGAGGCACTCGGATATTTTCATTATTTATTGCCAGCCACGAATGCACTCACACACACATCCATACAAACACATACACACACGTGTGGGAAAATCTAAGGGAATGCTTTTCCGGTAGTTTTTTATTGCTCAATCGAGACGTTGCTGCCTGGTGTGGGTAGTGAGTTAATGCTAATGGCTGGCTACTTTGTTTCTACTCCATTCTACCAGGAATGTCGATTCAGAATAAGTGCGGGCTGTCCCTTTGGCAGCCCCTTTTATTAATTGGAATTGCGCAGCAAATAAATGAGATCCAACGACAGACAGACAGGCGGTAACACACAATGCTTGGCAGCTCATAAATGTCCAAACGACTTTCGACGACTCAACGAATCGCTAAATGCATTAACTATAATTGGCTTTTCGACTAATTTCGCTTTTGGGGTAATTAGGCGCTAATGAAACCTAATAGACCTTCCTGACAAGCCACACACATCGCGACCGCGGAAGTTTCGGGCGAATCAGTCAATAAGCCAACTGCCTCTGGCGGTGGATAACCACCGAGTATTAGGCAAGGACAAATTGCCTGTCAATCTACCTGTAATTTTTATAAATTTCCAATTGTTCGATAGTCGCGCTCTCCTTTCTTTCCTTGCCGACTAACCGGTTTCCCCTCCTTTTCACCCGCCTCCTTTCAGGTTTGTAATTAACAGCGCCAAGGAAACTAGGAAAATAGCGACAACAACCACGGAGCGGAGGAGGTTTTGTAATGTAAGCCACTGCTAATGAACCCATTGCCTGTTTCAGAGCGGGGATGGCGATGGGAGGTGCCAGGTGAGACAGGTGATACAGCCCATGCAGAAACGGCTTTATTAACAGAGCGACTTCACCCCACGCTCGTTGGGTTCTCTCGTTTTTAGATTTTTATTGCTAAACTTTGTTTCTTTTGGTTGTTGGGCTCGTTTTCCTTTTCTCGTTCACCACATACAATTTGCAGGGCACTGAGAGAAATAAGGGAATAATATATTTTAGAAAACTATATACATTTTATCACGTTTAAAGTAAAGTATCTTCCTTCGTTTATTTATATTTTAGCAAAATTGTCATGGATTAATGCAATTAATTCCCTATTTTCTTTTTTCCTAGTATAAATCTTAAATAAATGTATATTTTACCTAATATCTAAATTCACTAAATTTTTCCCTCTGCACTTAAATGGAAATAAATGGAAAAATAGAGCTAGTGCTGGGACTAGGTTTCCATATCGAAGTCAGCCCGTTAACGCTTGTCGACATTCACTTCGCCCGTTCTCATGCGACACTTTGAATGTTTTAAATGGTTTTTTATTGCCTCGCCCCTTCGCCATTTGCTTTTCTCACTCTTTACGCCTTCCTCCTGCCTGTATCCTTGTTGTCGCCCTCGTCCCGTTTCGCTGCTGCATAAAATTAGTTTAATCACTGTTTTCAGAGTCCGCACGGGGGGCAAGGCAGGTGAGAGCGAGCCAAACCCATAAGTAAGCGTAAATAATGTCAAAGCAGTGCAACTATGGGGAAGGACATCCCAGACCGGCCCAACCCAGACCAGCCCGGCACAGGACCTACCCGCCTGACACCACGCACCTCACAACGCCATCGCCTTCGCCATCCTGCGGGTGTCAATAGAAACATTAACTGGGCGTGCTGACAAAATTAGCACAACAATTATGCAGGTATTAGTCGAAGTTTGCTCGTATTGTGGGGCCCCGATTGGTAGGTCCTTTGGGGCAGGTCCTTCGGGGCGGAAACAACGGAGGAGAAGCGTTTGACACGAAAGGAGCGATTGTATTAACAGAAGGAGCCCTTTGCTCTTTTTTTTCTGTTGGGACTTTTTAAAGGGACCATTATATGTTTAAATTATAACGAACTTGTACAACTTTCCAGGGAAATGAACTTGTAACTAAGCAGTCTATAATTTAAATATATTTCTATGTTACAGAGAAAGAAAGATATAAGTTTGTTAATAAATAAATTTAATAAATAACTCAGGTATCTTTCGTTCCTTTTAAAAATAATACTTATAATTATTTTTTAAATTTATTTTTCTGCTTTAAATTTGAATACTATATCCCAAATGATAAAAATGTTAAGATATTTAATTATACCTTTAATTATTTAAACTATTTTTTTTAAATTACCAGACTTTCACTGGACACAAAGGGAAAATAATACTTTTAAACATTCTTTTAGCTCTAAAAAACAGGTGAGTAAACAACCAAAGCCCATTAAACCGATGAAAGGAGAGAAAAACACTTTGATAGAATATCATCTAGCATTTTAGACAACAAAACACTCCACCCATTCACCGAATGGATTCCGCAAAAGAGTCGCAAAAACTCGCATTGCGTATACGCCATGTTGGACAATAACAAAAAAAAGCAACAAAACTTAACCCCAGCTCGTTACGGGACAGGTGAGCGGACCCGTGTCAGGTTTATCAATTTATCTTGTGACCGAGCGCCGGCAACAAAATGCTTATAATGTGCTCTAATAATTGCAATGGCTTTTTATTTATACGCTCCGCAAACAACAGCAGAGGTCTCTCCTCACCTGGGGGTCGACACAGGTAACGGGGGGCAGGTGGTGTGCTCGGCCAGAGCGAAATGTGCTGTTGTCATGAAACATTTGTCACAATAAACTTTATTTGTTTTCGTGTAGTGCAGGAGTATATCCACAGGAAGAAATCAAATGGTGTGACAAAACCATGTGTAAATCAATACAATAAAATATTTTCGGGCTTGAAAACATATTTTTTAACAAATTTTAGAAAAATCTATATCCAGAGCTTGTAATAAACTTTTCTAGGACACATCAAATAACTATTTCGTTGCGAAACTATTTTATTTTATTTCCTGTGTACATCCTCGCATGCTTTATTTGCTCTCCGCTCGCTGTGACTGCGAGGATGTTTGCCAGTTTGTGTTTAAAAGTTTCCCTAACTTGTTGTGGGTGCTGGCTGTTAGTTCTCGGTGTGTGTGTGTGTTTGGTGGATGCGTGTTGGACTCGCATAAGCCGCGATACGGCCGTATCCCCGACCCATCAAGTGACCCTCCTCTCCCATTCTGGTCACTGGCGGAGCAAAAGCAATCCCAGCCCTGGAATTCACCTCGCTGCGGTGACATTTGTTTGCATTTAAAGGGGCAGGCCGGCAGGATGTCAAGCATTTAGCATTGCACATTACACACTCCCATTACACAGTTCGTAATGTTCAAATACTTGGCGGCGTTGGCGGTCGGAAAAGAAGTCAAAAGCGCCGCCAGACACGTGTTGATTATGATTATAATTAATTGGCTAGTTCTTTTTAATTAGTCTGAAATGCCATTCGGTTTAAACGCAACCCGAAAAAACTTGTTGCGGTTCGAGGTTATGGGGGTTTTTTTAGTTGGGGTTAGTTACCTGAATCCTAGCTGCCACCCGCTCGCCGTTGTAGCGGTTGGGATTGAACCATCCCTTCGTGGAGCCCGTCACAAGGACGATGCCGAGCAGGAAGAATAGAATCAGCGCGGTAATCACGAGCTTGGCACGCGTCGATATAACCATTGCCATTTTGTACGATATTTACACGTCCCGACACCGACACCGATTCGATATACAACACTTATGCCACTACGAAATCAACGCGAACGAACAAACGAAAAACCCGGCGACGAATCGAATTGCCTGAAAGAAAATGCATAAATTGGAATATTAATTAGCTGAGGGTGGGTATATTGCTTTGCCACCGTCACACAAATGGTTTGGATTTTGGTTTTGCTTCGTTTTCGCTTGTCACAGTGCTGGGAAAGGTACTATAGTTGGGGTACAATTTATATTTTTAAACCTATTATGGTGGCTGTTAAAGGTAACATGGGTTCCATAAATCAGACATGTCGCGGGCATTTGTGTATTGAACTTGTAAATTGCAAAAGCAGGAGTTCTCGTTAATTGAAATTCACCTTAAGGGCTTAAAGTTGAAAACATATGTACGATAAGAACAAGCTTGTTAATAAAATTTTCTCACTTAAACTTACACCTTAAAATTTGCAATTAAGTTAACTTTCGGCTCTGACTTCCTTCTCCGAACTGTAAGTGGACAATAGGTACCTAGTCCTAGGTACAACTAGCCATATCTTTCACATCTCTGATTATTGAGATGTCGGCAAGTGTATTTGACCCGGCTGGACTTTGGCTTAGGGATATTGCTGGCTGTGATGCTGATGCCTAATGGCTTTTGTGGCCAAGTATTAACCTTGCGAACTCCCCTCCTTGCCTTGACGCAAGATGTTTGCCCGGAGGACGGAAGGTGCTTTCCACCGCCACAAAGCGTTTTTGTACACATGCCACAAGCACTCACACATGTAGCGTAAGGAGCTCGCTCTCACGCACACACACACACACACACACATAAACATAAACACACGCCCCTTAACAGGCACTCGACCAAGGACCCCCGACCCTCACGCTCACTTCCTGTAAACGCTACAAATGTAATACGTTTTATTTAATTCTGCTTCCCGTTTTTTCTTTTTTTTTTTCTTCGCCTTCCACCCGTCGCTTGTCAGCATTTTCTCACTGATTTGCGGCGCCAAGGGTGGCGGCTGAAAAATATGGCCGAATGCATGGAAAGGGCTTGTTGACACCCTGTATAAATGGGAAGCAGGCTTTACCTTTTCAACACATAAAAAATATAAGAAAAAAGTCATTAATAACCAAAGTTTTAATAGTTTGGGAATTATTTGTTAAATTTTGTTTCCTTTTCAATTACAATTCCTACAACCTTGATTGTTTTATTTATTTTTGTACACAACCTATTTAATTTCAAAGTTAAACCCCTTTTTAATCCCAAATGTCAGGGGGTAGCACTTGAAGTAAACTTTACGAAAAGTTAAGCTGCCAACAAGTTTATTTGGGAAAAATATTGAATTATAGCAACGTCAAAGGCATGGAATGAAGGCAGCTCTGAAAATTGGTCACATGTTTGCAAGATGTCTTGCTCCAGGACCTCTTCACTTTCCAGGATTTTCTTTTTTTGGCAACCGCATAAAGGCATAAGCCGAATGTTTCGCAGCGGGTTATGAGCGTGTCCTTGAGCCAGTGCACCCCCGAAAAAAATGAAAGTAAAATAAAAATAAAAATAAAAAGCGAGCAGCAACTTTTGCCAACCTACATAATTGCGGCAAAAGTTGGGCCAACGCACACACTCGCACCCACACCCTCTCAGAGAGATACACCCACACAACAACAACTTATTACGGGGCTAAGAGTTGGCTCACAAAAGTATGCTACTGCTACAGCCAGCGCATAATTACGATAATCGTGTCAGTCTGGAGCCACCAGCAGCAGCAGCAGCAGCGTCCATGCGCTCACCTTAAGTCTTTAACACCCGGCCACGCCCTCGCCTCCAAAAATACTGGCAACACGCCCTCTATTCAGGTCCGCCTTCGGGCCTTCTTCAGGGGAAAAGGGGGTTCCAAAAACCAACCAGTTATTGAGTCAACGAGTCGGCGGCGGCGGCGGCGGCGTAACACAAACTTTTTGTGTGCCTCCCAAAAGTGGAAGTGGAAGCCAAAAAGAAACTTTTTTTATGCCAAGTCAAGCGACTGGCCCACACCTCGGAATCCCACCATTCACCTCCTGCGTCCTGCCTCCTGTTAACTTGGCATTCTTCACGCGGCATTAAAATTCTGCGACTGCAGGCACACAAGCCGAGTTTAAGCTTAAAGTTTGACGCGCGGTTCAAGTTTTCTAATGAAATTACCATCTCCTTTGGTCCTCAGTCCTACTTTTAATGAAAAGGGGCAAGCTTGCTGATGCTACTGCTGCTCCTTAAACAGGACGAAAAAAAAACGAGCGCACACAAAAAAGGACAGTGGAGTGCGATAAGAAGGAAATTTCATATCTTTTACCAAATTAAGTACACAGAAATGAGTAACGACTTTTGAAGTTGTCATGGTAGCCAAAAAGTTAAATCCAGCCAGGGGAAAAAGAAAGTTTCAAAAGGGGGGGAATATACATAGTTGGGGGGAAAAACCTTTTTCGGACATTAGCGCCTAATGAAGATAATGGGGCGACATATTTAAAAAGGGTTCTTCTTCTCCAACGCCCAAAAACCAAAAGGTTTATGCCAACTCATCTCGTAAGTGTGTGTGCACAGAGAATAAAAATGGTAATATTAAATAATTTAAATTCTTATATTAAGATTAAATTATATAATTTGGAAGTTAACAAGGATAAAAAGCATACAAAAATCTTTAGCAATTAATATAGAAATATGTTTTTATGTAAAACGAATCCAATTTTTTCTCTCCTATTTCTTTTCTTAGTGTCTGTTTTTTTTTGAGGGGTTTCCTGTGCTGGTTTTCCGTTTGACATGTAATTTTTAATAAGCACCGTTTTCCGCACAAACTTCCCATTTTCTTTGGGCCTTTGTGTGCAGTTATCAGTGACAAGGTCGGGATGGGGGAATGTGATGTGCATCAAGTTAGCAGGGCAACTTTGGATTTTCAAAATTTTGATTATACCATAATTTGCCGTTAATTATCCGTTAATTATTCGTGAAAGAAAAAAATTTGCCGTTCAATTTTTTATCCTTTTTTTTTGATGTCCTGCTAACTTGATATCAAGTTAGCAGGGCAACTCCTGCAAACTTGAACATTTCCAAATTTTTTTTTTCTCATAATTTGCCGTTAATTATCCGTTAATTATTCGTGAAAGAATACAATTTGTTGCTCAAGTTTTTATTATTATTTTTTAAAAACATAAAGTTGCCCTGCTAAGTTGATATCAAGTTAGCAGGACAACTCCTGTAATCCTTCACATTTCCCAAATATTTTTTAGCCAGAATTTGCCGTTTATTATTCGTTAATTATTCGTGAAAGAACTAAATTTGTTGCTCCATTTTTAATATTTTTTTTTTATTTTTTAAAAACGCAAAGTTGCCCTGCTAAGTTGATATCAAGTTAGCAGGACAACTCCTGAAATCCTTCAC